>PVJO010003174.1:0-128078 GCA_004026905.1 Hystrix cristata | reverse complement strand
TCATCTACTGATTCAGAACAAACAAAAACAAAAAGAAGAAAGGGAGGCAAAGGCAGAGTGTGTCTAGCCTGGCGACTTGATTACAGGCAGCAGGACATTGTGGGTGGGAGCCTGCATCTGGAGCTGGAACTGGGGTCCCACAGTGTACCTGGGGGGCAGCCCTTGCAAAAGTGGGGGGCAGCCCTTGCAAAAATGAGGGGCAGGGCTGGCTAATCAAGGATTATTAATGGATCTGTTATTAGAACAATCCCATGTTCTGCTACTATTCGGTGTTTACTTTCGGGAGAGGGATAGAATGTCTGTCTTGCCTTTGAGCCAGTCCTTTGCGGAGCATTTACTGAGAAGACACTCAGATATACAGGCCGCACTCAAGTGAGGGCTCGGGCTGAATCTGAGCCCTTGCCCTCTGGTGGCGTAATTGTCAGGATGAGCCAGTCCCCTCGGTGGGCCCCGTCCGGATAAGCACAGTGATTAGAGAGGCTCACGGAGTGGGTTGGTTTGGGGGTGCTCTGGAGGTGCATGGAGTGACAGGTGTGTGTCTGGAGGGGCACCTTTTCTGGAAGAAAGGAGCAGTGAGCTATGGCTCAGGAGGGTGGAAAAAACCCAGGTGTGCAGGAGTGAGGCTGCCCAGGGACACAGGGCGGAGAGGAGCCAGAGAATGAGACATGGCTGTGTTCACACCACTCAAATGCTGCCACCAAGGGGTGTGGGGAGACCAGGGTTGAGCCCTGCTGGCAGAGAGGGTTGCTGGCCACCTTGCCCAGAAAGGAGACATTGGTCTGGTCTCTGATTGGTGAAGGAGGGCTGATTCATTCGCAGGCCGCTTAGACAGGCTCTTAGATGTCTTTCAGATCATTTTTCTTCTCTTCTTTTTTTAATCACGAATCTATGCCACAGACTATTCAATTCACTAACAACATACTGCTAATAAAAGTTAAAATCACAGTATATCATTTTTTGTTTGTTTTCATGGATTTAGGACATAAGAGAGTTGAGCTTGGTTTTAGTTTTATAAAATTTGTTTGTTTCGGAGGTGCTGATGGCTGAAAGGTGATGAAGAAGTTGAGTGAACTCTCTTTCTTCCACCCCAGTAGGCCAGAGCCATGGAACACGTAGACAGTCCTCCGCGGCTCTCAGAGACACACGCCAGATCGGGGTACTCTGGGGAAGGCGTGTTTGGTACCAGCCACCCCTTTGCCTTTTCTTCTCCGTGGTGGCTTTCTTGAGAAGCCATGGCAGCTGTGACAGCCCTAAGTCTTGACAGACACTGACCTCTGACTCAGAGCTAGCTGAGACCCAGACCAGGGGAGGGACAGCTAACCAAGAACATTCTGAGTTTTTGGTTTATTAAAGGACCGTTTTACTGAGATCTCTGCATCTCCTAGGCCAGTGATGGTGAACCTTTTAGAAGCCAAGTGCCAGACTGCTACCTAAAACCTACTTACTTACCACAAAGTACCAACACTGCAATTAAACCTGAATACAGAGGTTGTAGGTTGTACTTTAGAAAAAAAAAACACTCTGCATTAACATCTTTTGTCTTAAAAGAAAACCACAATAACACATGTGCCATAGGTTTGCCACCACTGCCCTAGGACCTACTGGATCACACTCTTCACAGGAAAGGAACTACAGAAGCCGTCTGTCCCTGCCCCAGGCAGCTTAAATGTCAGGATATAGTCTTGTTAAGATATCTTTGGGAGGCGGAACTGGGCAAGGTGAAATTCTCATGTGCCCTAATCATGCTTTGCCCAAACTGATTAAACTGCGGAAGGTATCAGAGACGGAATTCTTAGGAAATGATTTGTTAATGAAACACTTGATGCTTTCCCTTCCCTACACCCAACACACATATATACTCACTTGCTAGTCCAAGGTACTAGATAGTTTCTTGCAGTTGGGGCCAGCTCCATAATTCATGAGCTTTCACGTTTGTTATTTCGTTTGGTTCCTGTGCTAATATGGCTACTGCCCTCCTTTAAAAAAATGAAGACACTGTGGCCCAGAGCAGCTTGCCATGGATAAGCAGCAAGTGAGTGCTAAGCTCAGGCAGAGGCCGTGGCCTCTCACTGCACAGCTGCTGGCTAGCGTCTCTGCCAGAGCAGAATAGGAAACATCCAATCCCGTTGGGTGGTAACAGGATAGTGGTTTCTGAGACTGGGGGCAGGCAGACCTGACTTCAGATTCGGCCGCTCACTGATCAGCTACTTGACTTTGGGAAAGCAATTAAGTGCCTCTCAACCTTAATGTATATGTCTGAACAGTGGGCGTAATGATTTCTCTGAGAGAGGTGTTACAGGCATCAACAAAGAAAGTGCATCGGGTAACATTTGAAATTATTGAAATTTGATTTGGATCATGTGTGTGTTCTTTACTGTGGTAATGGAGAAAATGGATAATTAACAAGAGACTAATTCTCCTACCTGCCTATTCATAGAAACTTAATGGTATAGACAAGAAAAATGGTCACTGATTATGGGGCCAAATGCTATAGTAGTTGAAATGCTACTGACCCAGATACCGTGGTTAGAAAGTAAACAGACTTTGGCAGAGAGGGAAAAGAAGGAAAGAAGAAAAAAAAAAAAATCAAGACACCAGAATTCTGATCACAGAACACCAACTATCAGAGTCTCTTCCTTTTACTTGCAAATCTTTGAATTCAGTTTGTTCTTATTATTTGTTTGATGTCTATTAATTTTATCTAAATGCTAATCTGCTTACTTTCTAAAGGCCCAATGAGAAATTACACTAATAAAAGACTCAGATAACTGGTCGAATTGCTGCTTCCCATACACGTGTGCACATGGGCCTGGCTGTGGCACGGTGGGGAAGCCAGAGTGTTTGCCACTCTGAGTTATGAAATAACAAGGCCTGTGCAATAAGAGGCAAGCTGTGTCTGCATTTGAGGCCTACTTTGTCATTATCCATTTTCTGTGTTTAAGGAGCTGGAATATCAGAAGTCTCAGCCCCCACAGCCTGGAGATAAGTTTGTGTCCGTGGTCAGCCAGTTCATCACAGTGGCCAGCTTCAGCTTCTCTGATGTTGAAGATCTGCTGGCAGAAGCTAAAGACCTGGTAACTCCCCCTTGCACACTTGGGTTGCTTGACTGAGCTGGCCTTTAACTTGGTACTTTCAGATATTGTACTGTTTGGCAAACAGCAGGAATGGGATCAAAACATCATGGTGCAGGACATAAAATAGCAGATAACTGTTTTCCAGACCCCACTGTTTGATGTAACATGGATGCGTTTTCATCTCCAGGAACGCAGTTAGCGGAAGACACCCTCGCTGTTTAATTGACCTGTGTTGCCTTAAAGACTTAAATGGTGTAAAGTTAGTAAATGCTTTCACAGCTTTTTCTTGGTAACTTTTGGATTGAAGTGCTTATGTCTGAGAATAGTATAAATGATGAAAGCCAGGAACAGGTGTGACTCAGGCCACACGGCTCAGTATCTCTGTATGTAATACGCTTGTCTGAGATAGACCCTGAAGAAGAAAGGATGCTGTCTCTCTAAATCTGTAGCACAACTGCTGAGATGCGTGGCAGTTCACAGCCTCACATAAAGGGGGACTTTTTTTTTCGTAAGTCATTTCTTTTTATGATTCTTACCGTTTAAAGTTTTGTTTTCCTATAGAGAAAGAGTTCTCACGGGCTAATGACCAAGATATTTAAATGACTGCTGTCAAGCCCTTTCCCTCTGTCTGTCTCTCTCGCTCTCTCGCTCTCTGTCTCTCTCTCTCTCACTCTTCTTTCATATACATACATATGCACACAATATAGGACCAGGATGACTGCCATTAGAGGTCCAACCTCTGATGTCCCACAGTGGAAATCAGTCACCCAGTGTCACAGCCATGGTCCGAACCTCCACCGTGAAAGGCCCAGCCGTATCTTAGGCAGGCCGCACCATTCTGGAGTATGTGCCTCACAGAGGAAGAGCTGGCCCCTTCCCTGATACCCCAACACTGTATTTATCTCAGCAAGGAGCTCAAACATAAGAATCAACTGGATGCATTTTATTTTGTATGAGAACTTTAATCTGGCCCTAGTTTCTTTCCGATTTGTAAGATTAAAATACACATGACTTCATCGCTAGAATTCCTAGCTAAGAAGATCATTCAGCATGGTTTTTAAGTGCATGAACTTGAATGTTTTAGAAACTCCATTGTAGACTTTATTGCTCTTTTGTTCATACCAGAATTTTTAGAAATTAGCTTATAAAACCATGGAACAAGCCAGAGTACCATAATGTGGCGTGGGAATGAAATTATGTTTTTCCCCAAAGAGCTCTCTTTTATAATAAAATATTTCCAACTCGATAAACATTGAGAACAACTCCAGAGAAAAGCAAAAAATGGTTTTTAAAAGTTTTATTATAAATTCTAAAATAGGAAATATTTATAAAATATCGTATGTAAATATATGCCTGACCTAGTCAAATTGTTTTATGAAAGAATATTGAAAACATTTCCTTTACATACTATTACTGAAATATTAGAAAAACTTAATAAAGTAATAGTAGTATAAGGTAAATCAAATCAGTCAGAAATGATTGCATTCAAGAGAACTATAAAAACCTGCCCTGGCCTAAATATTGGAGAAAATGACAAGTCTGGACAATTGTAAGTAGTTGGTTAGGCAGAGGGAGCGAGAATCCATCTGTGCAGCTTGGGACAGTGTCCACAGTAGCTAAGGAGCCCCGCGCACGCTTCCCAGAGGAAGTGCGGTCCTGACGCCCCGAGGGCTTGGGCTCTACCCGGGCGGTCAGGGTAAGGCAGAGAGAGTTGAGCGAGTACCAAGGCAATTTCTGAAGACAGCCGCTGGAGAATCAAACAGAAACAGTTTAAAAAAAAAAAAAAAGGAATATACTGTTTTGTTATTCTGTATTTTAGTTTAATTTTTTAAAATGTACCCTTAATATTTTGCATTTTGTCTGTTTAAGAAAGTCATTACAAGAGCTGGAGTAAAATACTCAGTCAAAACTTCCGAGTTGCATCGATTCCATAATCCTGTTTTCTAATTAGGGCCCAGGAATTATCACAGCAGTACTGACATTATATGTGATGGGGAAAAACAGCTGAGGAGTGCTGGATCTCATTTGCTTTCGGTATTTACCACATGGCACCAATAAATGATACTAAACTACTTCAAAGAGAAGCTACAAGAACAAGGCTTCCTGCCCCTGCTCAGTCTGCTCTTGGTTTTCGTGTCTTGGGGGTTCTGCCACCCAGCGTTTGCTTTCTTGTTCTCACTGTTGTTCAGTTAAGCGGAAGCTGCAGGAGGTAAGCGCAGATGTCGAGCTGAGAGGAGGCAGGCAGGAATAAAGGGTCTCCGAAGTTGAGAAGTGTCAGAGCTCTTGGTAGCTGCGTTCAGCAGCTGAAGATCAGGGCAGCTGCGCAGCGCCCTGCGCCTCGGGTTAGAGAATCTCCTAGAAGGAGTTGCTAGTCCTTCTGGAGACTCCTCCGCAGCCTCGCGGTTCTCTCAGGATGCCCAGCTGCTTACAGTCTTCTCTTCTGCAGTTCACCAAAGCAGTGAAGCACTTCGGGGAGGAGGCTGGCAAAATACAGCCAGATGAGTTCTTTGGCATTTTTGATCAGTTTCTCCAAGCTGTGTCGGAAGCCAAACAAGAGAATGAGAACATGAGGAAGAGGAAGGAGGAGGAAGAGCGCCGAGCTCGCATGGAGGCACAGGTGAGGGGAGAGGGGCTGGCTGCTCCCACCTCCTAGTGATTGCAGCCCCTTTCTGTTTGGACAGAACTGTGTTTTTGGTTTGTTTGCAGTGGGGACCAAACCCGGGGTCTCTCAGTGAGCTACCTCTCCAGCTCTTTTTCTGTTTTTTTATTTTGAAATAGGGTTTCACTAAACTTCTGAATTGCCCAAACTAGGCGTGAACTTGAGCTCCTCCTGCCTCAGCCTCCTAGTTTGCTGGCTAACAGGCATACACCACTGTGCCCAGCTAACCCCCTGATGTTTCGGCAAGGAGGCCGTAGCTGTGCTCTCTAAGGACAGTTGCTTTAGACTCTCCGTGCCATAAAGAAATTAATATTTAGTCTCTTTAATAGTAGAAACACGAATTGCCTCATTCGCTCCTTTTTTCATGAGAATCTAGGCGGTTTACCTGGAGTGGAGACTGTGAGGGCTGCCCCTCTCCACCGCTGGCTGTTCCTGCCAGCCGCCTCTTCCTTGGCAGCGGTGGCTGTGCGTGGCGTGTCGAGAGGCTGGCTGCCTTCTGCCTCGGGATCCCTCTGCCCGCTGTTTTAGCCCTTCTCTAAGAGGGCGCTTTCTGTTTGCAGCTCAAAGAACAGCGGGAAAGGGAACGGAAGATGAGGAAAGCAAAGGAGAGCAGTGAAGAGAGCGGAGAGTTTGATGACCTCGTCTCGGCCTTACGCTCAGGAGAAGTGTTCGACAAAGACCTTTCGAAACTGAAACGGAATCGCAAGCGCATTTCCAACCAGGTGACGGACAGCAGCCGAGAGAGACCAGTCACAAAGCTTAATTTTTAATTTTCTTTGAGTGCTTTTCTAGAAAACCCAGTAGCAGCCCTCTGAAGTGACTAGACTGTTTCATTACACTGCCTTGCGATCCACACAGTGGCAATTCTTCATCTGTGAGTGTGTGTGTAAATGGACGTGTACATATCTGTGAAAACTGTATATAGAAGTCGGAGTGTCGTCCGGAGACTGACGTGTGGTTAAAGTCTTCGCCTTCCTGCGCGTGTGCAGAAACCTTCCTTGTCATGCGTTCGTACCGGCGCGGCCCAGCGTCTTTCCCTGCGCTCCGCGACGGCTCAGAAGCACAACGCCATCTCCTCAGAGATGGCAGACATTCCCTAGCAGAAAAAAGAGAAAAAAGAAAAAAGCCTTGCGAAGTATGTTACGGTTTCCAAGCCTCATCTACTGCGAAGTCCTTTTCGTTGGTGGGAACGGGCCTGGACGCGTGCAAGCAGAACCCGGTCTGCAGCTGACCCTGCAGGCGGAGCTCGGCGGGCCGCTCTCACTGCTGACGTAGCTGTGGCAATGCTGTCCGTAAATGTCGAGAACATCTTGCACACCGTTTGTATTACGTAGAACGTCAGTCAGAACCCTTTTGTATGCTTAGGGCTTGAATGTCAGGTTTTTTCCCCCATAATTTCATCAAGTTTTCTGCCAAGTGCTCTTGATTTCTTTATTGCTTTTAGAGGAAGAAAAAAGAAAAACAAAAAACACTATCTAAATGTAATCAACACCCTGGTTAAAGAACAGAATTGCTAGAATGTGCTTCTTGTTCTAATATAGATATTTAAAGGTTAGATTCCTCACCCAAGACTTAAAGGAAGAATTCTCTAAGGGGTTAATCTAATTAATTTTTTAACGGGGTGCCTTTTTTGGTAGTTCCTGTTTTCTTTTTGTAGGACAAGCTGCATTTTCTATAAATATAGATCTGGACTAAAGAGCACTTAGCACACACACAAAATGTCAACAGTGTCAGCAGACCTGTCCTGATCTATTTATCTCTAAGAATATTTGAAGTGGTTTGCTGTTAAATGTTGTCATTTTAAATTGTATGTCAGTAAAGCTACCTGTAAAATTTCAGTCCAAAAAATAAAGCTCTCAGGGAGGAATGAATACAAACAATGAACATCAGAAAATATAGATGCTTACCATTAACCTACCAACTCTTAATATCCTTAAATTATATGATCTATAAAGAGGACTGTTACTTTTTTCCTTTTCCTTTATTTATTTGTAGTGGGAAGGGGGCTAACATTTTCTCTTTTCTTTTTATCTGTCCTGTTGTGGTTGGGTTTCCTGTGGAGAGAGTAGTTTTTCCTGGTGCACTAGAACATTACTTACTAAATTGAATTTTTCAGTCAACTAACAAGTATTTATTAAGCACCTACTATGTACCAGGCATAGTAGAGCTACAATGGTAAACAAGACAGAGTCCCTGCTCCCAGGAGCTTACATTCTCCTGGGGATTTTCAGGGATGAACAGAATCCCACTGTGTGTGCTGTACAGAAATCATACTATTTAAAAATAATTTGTATTAACTCTGATGCTTAGTGCAGATGGCGAGGTATCTGTGCTGTGTGAAAGCTGTGAAATAGAGCTCTGAGAATTGTCAAGAGCTGTGGTTTTACATTTTTCCCTCATTACAAACTTAGCAACTTTCTACCCATTATGTGGAAGTAAATGACTCTCGCGAACACAACAGTCACGCCGCAAAGCAGAGCTGCGTGCGTGACCCGTTAGCGAAGATCTGCGAAGGCAACACGCTCGCGGTGTGTGGGCGACAGGGTGACGGGCTCCCGGAGCTCAGTGGGGAGCAGCAGGCTAGAAAGATGGTTTTCTCCGTTCCTAACGAAGTGCCTCTGTGTATATTCTTTTCTACTTAGAGCAGGCAAAATTTGGCCTGGCTCGGTTTTGGAACTGTGTTTTCAAAGTGGCTTCGTCTCACAGTCGCAGGAACGAACAAGTGGAAGGAGAGTCAAAACACAGAGCAGGTCTGTGTAGCATGTCCCTCTGGCCTTCCAGTCTCCCTCGTTTTGATATGGCCGTCCTGGTGGGCCTTCTTTGCCATTTCCATATTTGGTTTCTTTCCCAAAAACCTGTGCAGGTAATTCAATGTGCCATTGTTGGGGGAAAAAAACAAAAAAACTACTTCTTAGACTGGTGCTGGTTGTAAGTAGTCACTTTTCTCTCTTGGGTGTGTATTTCAAAGGTTTTTTGTTTGTTTGTTTTTTAAATTAATGCCAAAAAGAAAAAGCATTTTAATTTGTAAACTGAATTATATGTCTTGTATCTTATTAGCTTAGTAGTTGGAACCACTTAGTCTTTAGGTGCAAGGCTGTTGTTACTGTACCAAGAAAAAACTGTTGTATGTGTTAATGAGACTGTACATTTTTTTTAAAGATAGCAATATGCAATAAAGATGACTTCATTGGGTGTATATATACATACACTTTTTACAAATTATTAAAATAGCATCGACACACCTCTTACTGCATTTCACCATTGAAGTAAAATATTCCAAATTGTTCACTAAGTCAGAAATACGAAGTTTGTACTTCCTGGATCTGGAAGGGGGTGATCTACTAAGGCAGCATTTATTACACCTGGGTTGCCATACGCTACCTCTCTTTCCTTGCCTCATGTGGAGTTACATAATTTTGTGTTCTGTGTGGTAGGGCTGCTGGTGAAATTACTCAATGGGGAGAATAGAAAAGAATCTCTAGTCTCCAGAATCAAACACCTTTTTGTGTTGATGCATAATACACTTTATGTGAGGCAAACTGATAATCTTTATTTAACTAGTTTGGGGACTGTTATTCAAAAGGCCAAGTTCTGGAAGGGAAAATTTCCTGAGACTTTAAAAATAACATCAGCTGTTTCCTATCAAGCAGAAGAACAAGAACTCCCAAAGTTTATGTTTTATGGTATCATTTAGTTCCGTAAACACTAGCTTTGAGAGCCGCTGGGCTGTGTATGGAGGGACTTAAAGTCGGTGGGGTGTCTGAGCTTCTGCATCAGGGTCATTTGTAGCCATCACTGTACTGACTTTAGTGCTCATTTTCTGTGCAGTTCATACATTGTTTTAAGTCTTTTATGTCCCTGATTCCTCCCTTATGATAGGAACTCAACCCAAGTCCAAAAACCTGTTGAATAAGGGACGTGTTAAAAATCTATGAATTCTTCACCTTGGTGGAATTGAGGGGCTCCTGGAGGAGTTTCTTGTTTATAGGAGTTTAGTGTTTTCCATAGCAAGTACCAGTCAGAAGTACTTTTTTATCAGAGTTTGTGAGAAAAATAGCAGAGCTGGCCTTCCATCTCTTCCCTGGCCTGCTCTTATCTGCTGTAATCAACTGTGTCTCCATGGTATCAAACAAACAACATGAGCACAAGACTGCACACCAAGGTTCTTAGACAAAGGAGACCTTTGTTTTTATCAAACCTTAATAGGTTTAGAGTTTTCAGGAGAAAGAATTCCCAAGTATAATTTTTCCCCATGTCATTTGAATAAAACATTTCTTTTCTCTGCTTCCGTACCCATAGTTTCTTTCTGTAGGAGAAGGGAGGAAAGAAATGGTTCAATTTACAGACTATACAGTATTTTCAGAATTGACCTCTCATTTCATTTACATCTCCTACATCAATTAGGAACATTTTTGTGGCAAAGGAATCTGCATGTGGCAGTAAATGTTCGTTGATGTTCTCATTCCCACCTCCAGTGTAGAGATACTTTGCCTAAGTGATTAGGTTGGGCCTAGCTTGACCATTCTGGGGTAAGAGATGAGCTCCCAGAGAGGACCTGGCTGTAATGCCAACCAATAACTCAAGACAGACAGGAGAAGGAAGCAGGTGGCCCCATCCTCAACTAAAGGGAGTCAGGCTGCAGGACGTGATTAATAACACAAGCCAATCACTTTCCTGTGTACCACCAAAGAGCAAGTAGAGTTTGAAGTTAAAAACATTATCATTCTCATTAGCACTCCCCATTTTGGATCCCAATGATAACATCAGTTAAAATCCCAACGAGTTATTTTGTGTTTGTCAACAAACATCCTAAAGTCTTTACGGAGAAGCAGAAGACCTAGAATAGCCAAACTGTAACTGAAGAACAAAATTGGAAGCTGAATACTATTGAGCTACAATACATATTATTAAAGCTACAAAGATCAAGACAGTATAGTACTGAAATAATAGACACATGAATGGACCAGAGATCCCAGGCATATTACATAAATACAGTCCACTGATCTTTGTCAAAAGAGCAAAAGCAATACAGAACAGTAAAACTTCAAAAAAGGATGTCGGAGCAAGTGAAGCCCACATGCAAAAAAGAGCCTGGCACAGACCTCATGCCCTGTCTAAGAAACTAACTCAAAATGAATCACAAACCTAAGTGTAAAACCCAAAACTACAAAACACTAGGCATAAGAAGAAAAAACCTGAGTGCCGATGGGTTTTCCAGTAACTTTTTAGGCGCAACACCAAAGACATAATCTATGAAGGAAAGAACTGACAAGCTGGACTTCATGAAAATTAGAAATTTCTGCTGTCTGAAAGACTATCAAGAGAACAAAAAGAACCCACATACCGGGAGAAAGTACTTCAATGGGCATGTCAGGTAAAGGGATGTTATCCAAAATGAACACAGAATTCTTAAACCTCAATAATAAGAACACAACCCTATTTAAAAACGAGCCAGAGACTTGAACAGACCCTTCACCAAAGAGGATGCACAGATGGCAAATAAATACGAGAGGATGCTCCGCTCACGTCGTGAGGGAAATGCAGATAAAACAACGAGATACCACTGCACACCCAGCAGTGGCCAAAACCCAGACTACTGCCAACACTCAGGGCTGGCAAGGGTGTGGGGCAATAGGGACTGTCACCCATCACTGGTGGGAATGCAAAATGGTGCAGCTACACTGGAGGGCAGATTAGCAGCTTCTCACAAAACCAAAAACACTCTTAGCATATGTCTTTCCTCGTTGCTGGGACACAATACCTGGCAAAAACAAATCAAAGGAGGAAAGGTTTTTTTGACTCACGGTTTGTAGAGGTTTCAGTCCATAGTCAGCTGGCTCCAAGGCAGGGCGGCATGTAGTCCATCTCTAAGACTTGCCGAAGTCCTGACAGTTTCGGCCTTGCTCAAAAGTCCAGGTCTAGAGTCTCCTCTGAGATTTAAAGCAGTCTTAGCTGTGAGCCCCTGTACAAATCAAAAGAAAGTTAAATGCTGCTGAAATACAAAGGCACAGAGTAAACACTCCCATTCCAAAAGGGAGAAATAAGGGGAGAGAAAGAAACAGGAGCAAAGTAAGACCAAACCCAACAGGCCATACGCTGTACCTTGGCGTTCCCGGGCAACCTAGTGAGATGTGAACCGTAGAGGGTTGGGGTGGCTCTGCCCCTAGAGCACTGCCAGGGGTTGTAGCCTTCATGGCTTCTCTCGGGGGCTGGCTCTGCTCACCCTGTGCGCTTTCCTCAGACTTCCTGCAGTCCTGGCTCTTCCGGCTTGCTGGGTTCTCCACTGCACTTCCGGTTTCACACTCCCTTCACACACTGCCTCTCAGGGCCACTTCTGAAGTCTGGGTGGAAGCCTCCCTGACCCCACAACTCTCTCAAACCAGCACCACACAGAGGATGCCAAGGTCCGCTGCCAGCTGCAGCAGTGACTGAACCTTTTGCACCTTGCTGGTGGTGGTAGAGGCCTCCGAGTGTCTCAGTGAATGCCGGGCAATCAGTTTCTTGTAATTTTCAGCCTGTGAAGGGAGGAGTTTGTTGTTTCCTGGGATGTCTGCAAGCCATTTTTCCTCTTGTCCTGTTGTAAAGTTCTTAGCTGCTTTTTAGCACTGATCTGATGTTCTGCTCTATGTTTGCAGGTCCCAACTTTATGCAAGCTTCCTTTCTGGTCAAACTCAAAACTTTAAAAATCATTCAGCTGGGCCACTTGGTCTTGATTCTCAAAGAGCTTGTTAAAAGCACCCAACAGTACCCGAGCCACAGCCTCAATGTTTGGCTGCCTTGAAATTTCCTCCACCACATTAATTAGTCTGCCACCCGCAATTTCAGCCAACCACAAAGTCTCAGGACAAGAGCAAAATGTAGACGATTTTCCTGCCAGAGTGCGACACACATAATGTGGCGTCCTTGGTCCCAGCTGAAACCTCCTGAGCCCTCATTACTGTCAGCATTCTGGCCTTCTGAGCTCAGACCGGAAGCTCTCATCAAATTGGGCTTACAGCGTTCTGGGGCTGCTTCTCCAGCCAGCACCTCCAACTTTCTAAACTCCTCCCGCAAGCTGTTTCCAAAGGTGTCTGAACCGCGAGGTCCCGTGCAGGCACAGCAACGACCCCACTTTTCTGGTGCCAAAACCTGACTCAGTCACTTTCCTCGCTGCTGGGACAAAGTACCTGCATTCACTACTTAAATGAAGAAGGCTCACAGTTTGTAGAGGTTTCAGTCCACGGTCCCCCGACTCTTAAGTCAGAGTGGTGCGGCAGATGGGCATGGCAAAGGAGGGTCCCTCACGGCATGAGGGCAGGAAGCAGCAAGTGATCAGGGGAGAAGGGAGGGAGATAGACCCTCCCATGCTACAGCCCCAGCGACCGCCTCCTCCCACCAGACCTCACCTCCCGACAGCACATTTAGCTATAAACTCATCAGTGGACTAGTCTACTGATAAGTACCATGCTACCATGATCCAATCACCCCCCAAAAGCCCCACCTGTGAGCATGTGAGGCTTCAGGGGGACGAGATACAAAACAAAACGCCATGCAAACCAGCAATTTACCCAAACGAGTTGAAAATTCATATCCACACAAAAACCTGCACACACATGTTTACAGCAGCTTCATTTATAATTGCCAAAATGTAGACACATCCAAGATGTCTTTCAGTAAATGAGCACATAAACTATTTTATGCCCAAATAATGGAAAATTATTTAGTGTTGAAAAGCTATCAAGCCATGAAAAGACATGGAGGAGACTTAAGTGCATATTACTAAGCAAAGGAAGCTAGTCAAAAAAGGCCACATACTGCATGATTCCGTATGACTTCAAAAAGGCAGAACCATTGAAGCAGTGAAGAAACGCGAATGGTCGCCAGGTGGAGGGGTAGCGGGATGAGTAGGAGGAGCACAGCGGATTCTTAGGACAGGGACAGTGCTCGGTGATAGTGTAATGCTGGATGCATGTTATGCATTTATCCAAATCCATAAAATACACAACACCAAGAGTGAGCGCTGATGTTAACTATGGACGCCTGGTAATAATGATACGTCCATCCAGGTTCATGAGGTCTAACAAATGTACTGTTCCATCCGGCAGACTGTGCATACATGGGCCTCAGGAGGATATGGGAAATCTCTGTACTTTCCTCTTAGTTTTCCCACAAACCTAAAACTGCTCTAAAATATAAAGTGTACTTTAAAAAGAAAAGACAAGAAAAGTCCCTGTATCCATGGCCAAGAAACTTCCTCACAAAATCAGGATAAGTGTTGCCACTTCTCAGCACGCACCCCACCACCTCCAGTCCCTCAGCAAAGTTCCCCCCGGCAACTTTTCATGCCCTTTTGACCTTCCCAGTTTATTTGTAGCTGGCTATGTCTAAAACGGCAAAGCCCGACAGGGTAGTTTTTCATATTTCTTTCTTAGACCTGCACTCACACAGCTAACTCAGCAAGACTTTGGCCCAATCCCCGGGAGCCCTGATTAACTCTTAGACAAGTGTCCATTCCTTAAATCTGAGGAAGCCAGTGTGCACAAGCAAAAGGGCTGGTCACTGGTGAGCTAGTTGCTCTTAGGCAATTCAGGTTGTGAGCCTTTAAGATTTATACTTTAGGATAGTTTGCAAGTTGAGAGCCATTAGCAGGCTCTCAGGAAAAGTCTTCCCTCCCTCCCTGTTCCTCTTCCTCCTTGCTCCTCCCTCTGTTGTCCCCCAAACCAGCTCCGTCAGTTACTCTACATCAAAAGGCTTTATTAGTCAGGATTCTCTTTAAATGCTCTTTGCAGAAAACAGTCCTACTGCCTTGATGTGAGCTAGCTGCCAGTTTTATGGTTGGAGCGTTCACACTGAAAATTGAGCCTTCCAGGGTCTCTGGAGGCATTGCCAGGTGTGATCATGCAGACCCTCTCACACCGGCCTCTGCTAAAGGGTTAACGCAACGCTGAAAGGATCCTCCATCACATCACCTAGGAAATGATGCTTTGGGGCAATTGGCATTGACCTTTTCCTCACTGGACTAAGGCAAAGGAGACCCTGACTCGTCCTGAAACTACCTAGTCTTTCATTAAAATACTCACCACAGAGCACCGCCCGAGCGCCTGCTCCATCCCCTTGCAGCAACTGACCAACACTCTAGACCTGGGAACTCTGAGTCCCAGAGTAGCCACTGTTGCTGTCACACACGAGCAGTGATCCTAGGCCAGCCTCTCGAACGCCTCCACTTCCCATGCTGGCAGCCCGTGAGAGCAGCTCCAAACCTCCCACGGCAGGATGCTGTGGTCCTACCCCGGAGGCCGCCAGCCCCCGGGTGCTGGGAATTCACAGAGGCCAACTCACTGACTATAATTAACCGAACTGTTCTGCTTGCACTGAAGCGAGCCTGGCTTCTTGTCCCGGCTCTTTGGGAAAGGGAAAGGTGGAAGGGCAATGGCTGGGTACACAGGACACTTCAGCAGCAACCAGGCTTGTTGCAGGGTTTCCTTTCATTAGGTCGCTGTGGTAATGATGATCCTCAGGGCCCTGTCTGGGCTGCACCAAGCCACACACACTGACTTCATCCTGAAATCAGTGCCCTTCCTCGACATGGTTTTTCCCCACAGAGGCCACTTGTGGTGACCCAGGAAGAGTAGTTGGAAAGGGAGAAGGAACAAATCAGTTAAATGGGTGGGCCCCCTGCTCTCTTCACTGGCGTGCTGTCTTCTTACAAATAATGGGTTTTAACAGCAACAAATGAAAACGTGTCCTGGTAGGTTTACAAACTGACTCCTGAGCATCCACCAACAAGAAACTTTTAGCCTGCAACATCCATTATTAAGAAGACATGATAGCTGCCCTCAAATATGTGAAGAGAGGCATCCTAGTCACTGTTTTGGTCACTGAGACACGATACCTGACGCACACAAATCAAAGCAGGCGAGGCTTCACTTGGCTCACCGTTTCAAGAGGTTCAGTCGATGCTTGGCAGGCTCAAACACAGAAAGAGCATGGTGGAAAGGCCAGATGGAGGAAAGCTGTCCACATCAGGGCAGCCAGAAAGCCGAGAGAAGGGAGGAGCCAAGGAGTAAACAAACCCCTTCAGGCCACGCCCCAGTGACGCTCCTCTTCCAAACAGACCCCACCTCCCAACAACGCATTCAGTCTGAAGTCTTCAGGAGATCGGATCCACTGGTGAGCACATCGCCCCCATGATCCAGTCACCCGTCTCAAGCCCCACCTCACATGAGGCTTTGGGGGGACCTTCTAGATCTAAACCTTAACAAGAGAGAAAACGTATTTGATATTTCAGCAGAAGGCCAGGTGAAATGGTGAAAGTCACCAACAAATTGGTTTCGTTTTTCCTAACCTACCAACTAAGGAGGAGTTTTAAACTCCTAAAACTGACCGGCAATAGAACAGGCTGCCCCTTAGGACACTAAGTACCCCCGCCCTTTCTAAGATCTCCCCGGATGTCTGAATCATATATGCAAGACCATCTGTCACGTTAGAATCATTCGAAGTTCAGGTCGAAATACGTGACGGTTTGGATAGATGATTTTTAAAAATCTTTTTATTTGGAAATAAATTCATAAAAAAATGTGGCAAAAACAAAAATAGCACAAGGAACATTCCTTTTCCCAGATTCGCTTACTGTTAACATTTTATCCTATTTATCATTTGGTCTCTCTGTATGTGTATACATAATTTTTTTCTGAACCATTTAGGAGTCTGTTACGTAACATGGCTCTTAATTCCTGAATACTCCAGTTGGTCTTTCCTAAGTATGGGAATATGCTCTTACATAACTTCAGTACATTCATCTGCTCCATAAACTTATACCTAAACTTCTACATAATCATACCATTTGTGTTTCAATTTTGTCAGTTGGTATAATAACTAATGTCCTTAATAGTAACCCCTTCACTCCAGAAAAGGATCTATTTAAGATCAGATATTGCATTTAGTTTTCATATTCTTTTAGCCTCTTGAACTCTCATCCCTTTGTCTTTTATGAGACTGATATTCTGAAAAATAGTTCTCTAGTAGACAAAATAATGGCCCCCAAAGATGTCCATGT
Source organism: Hystrix cristata (assembly GCA_004026905.1). Taxonomy (NCBI): domain Eukaryota; kingdom Metazoa; phylum Chordata; class Mammalia; order Rodentia; family Hystricidae; genus Hystrix; species Hystrix cristata. The sequence continues at coordinate 111,310 of PVJO010003174.1, read as the reverse complement.
GTTAATCCAGGGAATATGTGAAGATGCTACTTTACATGGCAAAGGAAATTTGCAGACGTGATAATTAAGGGTGTGGAGCGGGGAAGATGAATTATCCCGAGTCACCCAGGTGGGCCCCAGGAGATCACAAGAGCCTGATACAGAGGACCAGGAGAGTCGGAGAGCAGGGGGAGGAAGGGAGCAGAAGGTGGAGTGAGTACTTGCTGTCCTTGGAGTTGGAAAGGGAGCCACCACCCAAGGGACATAAGTGCTCACTACAAAGGACCTCGCCACATCCCCATCTGCCTACCCCCTTCCCTTGCATTTTCTGACCAACGCTCTAGACCCAAGAACTCTGAATCCCAGAGTGGCGCTGTCGACAGACAGGAGAAGCGACCTCAGGTCAGTCTCTCAGACAGCTTCCCTTCTCCTGCCGGAGGCTGGACAGAGCAGCTCTCAGATGGAAGGTGTGGGGCACCAACAACGCAATGATCTGTTTCTGACCTTTTTTTTTGCATTTAAAACTAAGATGTTTTATCGAAATATCTAGGTTCTGATCTCTATTAATTTTACCTATAACTGTGAGAATTTTTAGATCTACAGACTTGGGTCTAACTTTGACTTGGCAGAAGGAAGAACAGCCTCCCACAGACATGCATGCCCTAATCCTCAGAACCCGTCAGCATGTTATTTTCAGTGGCGAGGGAATTTCACAGATGTTCATGACATTGAGATGCAGAGCGTTGACACTTTCAACCTCCTCGCACCTTTTATTTTTTTTGACTCAGTGTTCTTAGCTTTGTGTTTGTCTGATATTCTTCGCATTAGACTGAGGTGAGGCACTCTCAGCTGGAGTCCAGCCTGGGCGATGTCAGGGTCTCTGTCCAGAGGACACCCACGTTCATCGGTCTCTCCTGGACGACATATGTCTTGACTGCTCCGTCAGGTGTTGTCACTTTCTTCTGTGTTTATTTTTCCCTTGCAATTAATAACTGGTTTGCTCCTCACCTCAAATTCATTATGATTCTTGTCTGAACCAATCTTGACTATGATGGCTGCAAAAGCCTTCTCAGCTCCAGCAGTGTCTGTGTTTACCAGCTGGCTGGTCCTGGGCACTGGAACCCTCCACCTGTTCATCCTCCTATTGTCAGGGCATGTGCTCATGGATTCTATTTTCTTAGCAGTTTATCATTCACTACGTAATTGTTGTTATACTCGGATTCTCCAGATTCAATCAGGAAGAGCCCCTCCAGCTCGTCCTTGTGTCTTTTCTCGTATGCTCCCATTAAGGAAAAAACAAAAGCTTTTTCAACTTTCTGTATAACAAGTTTTCAGAGTTATCTTACACTTAACATGCCCAAACTGTGAAGTCAGCCTTTTCTTCAACGAACTTTGATGCCTTTTCGTGGGGAAATGGTACTAGAGACTACACTTATCTCATCTAACTATTTCCGTAGGCAGAGTGATTAAAAATGCATGTGTTCATTTATATAACACACAAACGCACAAATACACAAACATAAGATCCCAAACAACAGAATGAAATTCTGTTTTAGAAGCGGGAAAGGGCACACCAAGCAGGTAGGCAAAATACAAATTAAGTTAGCTTTCGAGAATGCCTAGGAAAAAGATGAATAAATGCATGTACATGATCTGAAAGGGAAACTACATGTAAGAATGAATGGCAGAAAATGGAAATCCATGGGCCAGGGACTTAGCTCAGTGATTAGAATGTTGGCCTAGCAAGCACAAGGCCCTGAGTTCAATCCCCGGCACCAAAAAAAAAAAAAAAAAAAGAACAAAATAAAATGTAAATCCACCTTGTAAGTAATTGGTAGCCTTGAAGAAAAGTCAAAATCAAGTAGAACTAAAGTATTAATCGAAGACATAATGGTAAAAAATAGAGTCAGTTCTTTTCCTGTGATTGGTTTAACGAATCACCACGAATGTGGTGGTTTAGATAGCACTTGTACATTATCGGCGCTCTGCAGATCAGAAGCCTGACTCGCTCTCACTGGGATAAACACAAGGTACCCTCAGGGATTCTTTTCTAGAGACTCTGAGGGAGAAAACCTTCCTGTGCCTTTTCATACTTTCCCAGGCCATCAGTAGTTCTTGGCTTGTGACCCCTTTCTCCACATTCCCAGCCAGCGGGGGCAGGTGGAGCCCACCTCATGTTGCCGCCTGTGACCCTCCCATGGTCCTCTCTGACCACAGCCAGGGGACATTCTTACTTATTAGGCTGGCTGTACTCAGTGAACCAAGAAATTGTCCCCATTGTAATGTCACAACCCAAATTACCTCTGTGAAGTCCCTTTTGCCACAGAAAAGAATGAGGACATGGATATCTTTGGATTTTTAATTTTTTTTTTTTTTTTTTTTTTTTTTTTTTTTTTTTTTTTTTTTTTTTTTTTTTTTTTTTTTTTTTTTTGGTGGTGCCGGGGATCGAACTCAGGCCCTTGTGCTTGCAAGGGAAGCACTCTAATCACTGAGCTAAATCCCCAGCCCCTCTTTGGGAGGCTATTATTCTTCCTCCTATGAAGTCAAAGATAGATCCAAGTCTGTAGATTTAGAAAGTCTCTCTGTGTTAAAGGTAAAACTAGTAGAGATCAAGACCTAGAGGTGGAATCTCAGGGTTGTTTTAATTTGCATCTCTCGAATGACCAGTGATGTTGAACATTTTTTCATATGTCTATCTGCTGTTTCTACTTCTTCATCTGAGAAGTGTCTATTCATTTCTGCTGCCCACTTTTGGATTGGGTCTTTAAATTTGGGGGCTCTGATTTTTTTGAGTTCTTTATTCGAGATGTTAGTCCTTTGTAGGAGGAATAGCTTGCAAAAATTTTTTCCCACTCTATGAGTTGTCTCTTCGCTCTGCTGGTAGTTTCTTTTGTTGTGCAAAAGCTTTTTAATAAGATCAGGTCCCAGTTGTTGATTCTTTGTGATATTACCTGGGCAACTGGGGATTTGTTCATAAAGTCCTTGCCTACACTTATGTCTTCAGGAGTTCTACCTATTCCATCTTCCAACAGATTTAGTGTCATTCGAGAGATGCAAATTAAAACAACCCTGAGTTTCCACCTCACTCCACAAAGAATGGCTATTATCAACAAATCAGCCAATAACAAATGCTGGAGGCGCTGTGGAGAAAAAGGAACTCTTCTCCACTGTTGGTGGGAATGTAGACTGGTGCAACCGCTATGGAAATCAGTGTGGAGATTCCTCAGGGAACTAGGACTAGAGATTCCATTTGACCAGCTATTCCCCTTCTTGGAATTTTCCCCCCAAAATTAAAAGTATCATACTGCAGCAATATATGCACACCCATGTTTATAGCAGCACAGTTTGTAATAGCTAAATCTTGGAAGCAGCCCAAATGCCCATCAACAGCAGAATGGATAAAGAAAATGTGGTTTTTTTATATAATGTAGTACTACTCTGCCATAAAAAATGATAAGCTTGAGATATTTCTAGGTAAATGTATGCATCTTGAGACCATACTCTTAATAAATCAGACACACATGTTTAAATACTGCATTGTTTCTCTGGTGTGAGAAACCGAAAGTGTAAATAAAGACTAAAATGTATTATATTGGGAAAGGGAAGACAATGTCCAAATGGGAAATGGAACAAGGGAGGGGGAAAGGAACAGAGGGACAAGAGAAATGAGAAATGGAAGGAAAAAATGGAAACAAAGCTTTTGTAAATAGGGAGGGAGAAGGGGGTGAGGGAAGGGGAATGGGAAAAAAAGAAGCAATAAGATATATCATGTACAGGTACAAATCCCCTATGATGAATGTTATCACTATGTACATCTGAAATGTACCATTAAAATAAAATTTAAAAACAGACCTAGATATTTTGGTATATCTCCTCAGTTTTAAATGAAAAAAAAAAATCAGAACAAGATCATTGTGTTCTTTGTACCCAAAACATCCAAGCACACTTGGATCTGACCGTTCTAGCATCTCATGGAGTCTGATCAACTCCAAGCAGAGGTAGCGGCATTGTTTACATTTAATGGGGCCTAGAGGCAGGTGAGAAAGAGGTGGAGAGGGAGCAATTGGCGGTTTGGAGGATCTGTCTTTATGACCGGTTGATACAGTAATCAGTTGCTCCCATGTCATCAATCTCCACTTCATTCCTAGTGAAAGTCAAGGCTTTAAATGACTGAAGATCCTATGTGATCTAGCCCCTGTTTCTAGCCCTCTCAAGTTGTCTGTCTGTCCTTTCCGTTCACGCAGTTGACACCAGTGAGGTGGCCTCCTTGCTGTCTCTGCAGTGTATGCCCCACAGTGCCTTTGCACTGGCTGCCTCTCAGATGCTAATGTTCCTCCCCAGGTGCCCGTGTGATTCTCTTCCTTGTTACCTTCGGGTCTTTACTCAAGCGACCCTTTCTCAATGGTCTTACCCCGCTCCTGTCTCTACTCCAGTCCCCTGCCCAGCAAGCCTGATCACTCCTACCCAGTGGTATGTTTTATTTTGCTATAAAACATACCACTTTAAATACACTAATAGAATTTATTTATGCATTTTGTATATTATCTGTCCACTCCTCTTCATCCACGTTAGAATACAAGATCCTCTAGGGAAAGAGTTTCTATCTATTTTGTTCACTGGAATATTCAGTATTTGGAAGAAGTACCCCAGGAGCATGGATCCTGGGCGCATGTGCGTGGCCTGGATAAATGACGAGTGAACACCCCCCACTTCACTTAAGTTGTACACATATTTAAGGTGCATTACAGGAAGACAAGGATTATGCTTAGCCTGGCGATCTCAGAAAGGGTCCATTTCATTTCCTTTTAGCAGACATGGTCAGAGTGACCAAGACCCGCAGTCTCCCTGACGCTCTTACACACTTGGCCGGCGAGCAAAGTCTTTTCAAGGCGCTGCTGGGGCACTTCCGGGCCTGCCTCTCTGCAGATGTCGGCACTCAAGACGTGGGCCCGGGTCCGGCCCGCGAGTGTCTGGACTCCCTGGACTCCCCGAAGGAAGCAATTGGATCCACCGACTTTGAAAACCAGAGTGGAAACAAAGAAGTGAGACCTGTTGTTTATGATCTGCTCTCGTGTCGTCGTTTCCTCACCGTCTTCCTTAGAGGCAGCAGCTCCACTGCCAAATTTCAATTCAAAAGAGCATTACGTGGGGAAAAAATCCAGAATTTTATGTAATGTTTCCTAGAGCAATAAACACAGGATTTCCTGCATTCGAAACGACTTCAGCGAATTGCGTGTTCCCTCGAACACGGTGGGGGCACAAATTCGGACTCTGGTCCTTTAGGTGCGGATGGCTCACTGATGGACGTCTGCTAAAGGCTCAGCAGGGGTCTTCGCCAGCTCCGCAGTAAGACAGGCCGGAAGGCCCCGGAGCGAGTTCTCGCTCCCGCTGACTCCTCCTGGGCGTTAGCGTTTCCGTCTTGTCTTCCCACGTCAAGCACACGATCTTCAAGCGCTGGAGTCACTGTTCTCCGGGAGCTCAAGCAGGCGGCTCGTGATGAATAAAAAGCTACGTGGGTTGTCAACCAATTCTTTTGGCTACTTTGTTTCAGAAAGACCGAGATGGACGGCTTTTGCAGGGCTGATTCTGAGTTTTTGAATGCTGCATTCGCTTCCGGTAGAGAAGGATAAACCTTCGAACTCACAATCTTGACAGGAAGGAAGTATGTTCTGTCAACAGAGAGGCAGGAATCGCCTCCCCTCAGACACAGCTCTAGTCACAGCAGGGTAATTTGTAAATCTGGACAAGAAACGGTTCCTTTCCCCATTTCCCATCCCTAATAAAGTGTTCGTGACGAACTGAGTGGAATTCTGTCACCAGACTTCAATGGCTTTTTGTTTTAAAATCCTTCTTCAGCGAGTTGTTTCCAAAAGTGTGTGGTTTCATAATTCCAAGTACACATTGTTGGCCTGAAACTCATTTGTACTTTAGTCATCCAAGTGATGTATCAGAGAATCATAGCAACCACCCTAGTTAACTAAGGACAGAAGATAGAGTAAAAATTCTACAGAAATATGGTGTTTTATGCCATTAGTCGGAAGTCACCAGTGAGGAAACTTTTTTAGAAAAACTGGGACAAATCTTCAGAGTGAGCACTGATAATGTTTTTTCTTCAGTTGCCCCAGTTGCTATCAAATATAAATACCAGCTATATTTCTGGGCTTGGTTAGTCCACGTGTTTGGACTCAGGGAGCACAGATCTGCAGCTTCAGTGAATTACCATCTTTTATGTTAGTTTCTTGAGGTTGGTTGTTGAGAATCCAGTGATATTTATCTGTTCATCTTATATTCAAGCTTCAATAAATTTAAGAAAATTAAGCCATTAAAATATGACTATAAATTTCCATGATTAATATTTGAGAGGGAATTCTTTTTTAGAATAATAACAATAAATACCATTTTTAAATGCCGGGCACTATAGTACACATTTCCCAAATAATAATTCAATAAAATCTCAATGAAGCATATTTTCTAGATGAGAAAACTGAGACTCAGAATAATTAAGAATTTCACCCAGGTCACACTTAATTCAACTAGTTCTAAGCAAAACTTCTAGGCTCTTAACAAATACTCCGTAAAAAAATATAAACAACACTGCCATCACTCCCACCCACCCAATTCTTTCGTCTTCCACGTTGGAGCTGCTGTTCTCCAAGATTAAACCTGGAAACACAAATAGAGCCTGCGGTAGTTCTCTGGGACCAACACACCTCTTTGGTTTGCACCTGAGAATTCTCTAATACTATACTGAAAATTAAATGAGCGAAGGCAAGTGAGCTGGACTTATTTTTCTGAATAGGAAACAGATCTAACAACTTATTACTATTGCCAAGTTTAAATGTACAATAAGGCATTTGCTTGTGAATATACTCAATGTTAGTAATTATTATTTTCTACTCCATGTCCTCCAAAGGAGGTGTGTTATATATGAACTTATACCTTTTTAAGAGATAATTCCAAATTCAAAACTACATATGATGAGGCTAAGCAGAACTGCTGGAATGTTTCCCTACTCCTCACACCACCCCTCTGTGAAGTCAAGACCAGATTTCTCAGTGATGTGGAGGTACAAATCAGACGTATAGGTTTTTGACATGAGCCTGAACGTAATCCAATATTAACAGCTGAAACCATTTTCTCTTCTCAAAAATAGGTTTGCATTTAATAAATGAGCTGACGTCATGTGACCACCAGAGGCTTTCCACAGAGTTAGATACACCAGGCCTAGAGACTTCACTCTCTACTCGGAAGCCTTGTGGCATGGCGGCCCTAGCAGAGTCACCAGGATGGCAAAAAACTGAATTCCAACATTCAGATGGGAATTAGTTGTTTAAAACCTGAAATATAACTTCCATTAGAAATCACGTTTCAAATAATCACATCTTCAACTTAGCTGCCAAAGAGCTTTCTGACGGTGTTCTTCGGATGGTTCTAGTACGGTGCTACATGGAAAAGAAAGTTTTAGACTTGGCACCTCTTTGCCCCGCACGTTCTGAGAGCGCGCTGCTTCCCAGTCTCGCAGGTCTCTCTCCACGCGCAGCTCCGCTAGGCGCCGCTCACCACACTGGAAGTGGTCATCCCTCCGGCTTCTTAGAATGAAGATTACGAAGCTCCACCTCTTAAGCAAGCATTTCTGATGATCCTTCGGATTTCTGTAGGGTCGGTTGTGACTTCACCCCTTTCATTTTTTGTCGCATGGATTTGTGTCTTTTCTTTCCTTTTTTTGATAAAAGTGGGCAGGGGTTTTTCTATTTTATTTACTCTTTCAAAGAACCAACTCTTTGATTCATTGATTCTTTGTATTGTTTTCTTCGTCTCAATTGCATTAATTTCAGCTCTGATCTTTATAATTTCCTCTCCCCTACGAGCTTTGGGTTTGATTTGTTCTTCTTTTTCTAGACATTTGAAATTCAACATGAAGTTATTTATTTGAGCTCGTTCTGTTTTCTTGATGTGGGAGTTCAATGCAATGTATTTCCCTCGAAGCACTGCTTTCATCGTATCCCATAGGTGCTGGTATGTAGTATTGTCATTATCATTTAACTGTATAAATTGCTTGATTTCTTCTTTAATTTCTTCTGTGACCCAGCTGCTGTTTAGGAGGATATTATTTAGTTTCCATGTGTTTATGTGTAGTTTTTGGTTTCTGTTACCATTGAATTCCAGGTTCATTGCACTCTGGACCCATAGTATGCACTGGTCATTCAAGAGATGCAAATCAAAACATCGCTAAGATTCCATCTCACTCCAGAAAGAATAGCTATTACTAAGAAATCAACCAACAACAAGTGCTGGCGGGGATGCGGGAGGAAAAAGGTACCCTTCTCCACTGTTGGTGGGAATGTAGACTAGTCCAACCACTATGGAAATCAGTATGGAGACTCCTCAAAAAACTAAATCTAGAGGTTCCATTTGATCCGGCTATTCCCTTGCTTGGTATCTTCCCAGAAGAATGGAAAACCTCATACCATAGAGACATATGCACAACCATGTTCATAGCAACACAATTTGTCATAGCTAAGCCTTGGAAACAACCCAAATGCCCAACAATTAAGGAATGGCTAAAGAAGATGTGGTTTTTTTACACAATGGAATAGTACTCTGCCATAAAAAAGGATAAACTAGAGTCATTTATGGGTAAATGGATGCACCTTGAGAACATACTCTTAAGTGAAATAAACCAGTCACGCATGAGTACACATCAAATTGTTTCTCTGACATGAGAAACCATAAGTGTACATAAAGACAAAGAGGCATAATAGGTATTAGGTAAAAGAAAGATAATATTCAAAAGAGAGGAGAACTAGAAGGGGAAAAGAAGGAAGAGAAAAAGAAGGAAGAGAAAGGAAAAAGGGAAAGAAATGGAAAAATGTAAATAAACCTGCTGTAAATAAGGAAAGGGGGGAAATGGAAGGGAGGGGTGGGGAAGGGGGGAAACAAGATATATCATGTATAGGTGCAAAATAACCATGATAAATGGGATCATTATGTATACAATGTACCAATGCACGTTCTTGGTAAAAAATAATAAATAAATAAATAAATAAATAGGCATTTCTACCAGAGGGGGCAAGGACCCTGCATTTCAGCCCGTTCTCTAGGTGATTCCTTTAGACTCCCCTAAGTGTTTGGGTTTCTGAACACATACTCCAACCTTCACCCTAAATCCAGATTTCTGGTCCCTCGAGCTGGCCAAGCTCAGTAAAGGGAAGACAAATGCTGTGGATTACTATGATTTTTGCTGAAGATTTGGGTGATGGCTTCCAAAGCTTCCTGCCTTCTCTCCCCCTGCGGGGCCCCTGACCTAATGATAATCGTTTTTGACAACTAGGTATATTTCTTTTCAGCTAGAGATGATTTTTTTTTGGAAAGCTGGCCTTGCTATCTGTAGAGATCTTTACCCCACTTTTAAATTTTTAATAACATTTTCTAACTTCTTAGGTATTTTGTGACAAGAGAATTTTAAATGACTACCTAACATTTAAATTGTATAAATATGACAAGTTGCTTATCTGCTGAACATTATCACGATGGTAAACAATGTTCTGATGACTGAATATTCTTGAATATAAATCTCTGGCAGAATCTTTTATTTTTTCCCTTGGGGTTCATTTCTGGAAACAGAATCCATAGTTTTCTCAATACAAATGACCAAAGTGCTTGCTGGAAAGGATTGTACCAGTTTACACCCACAGCAGCTGGATAGGAGAATTACCTTTTTTTTAACCACCGAGCAATATTAGGACAAAAACAATTTTAGGCACTTTTTAAAAATGAAGAATCACCCAAGTTGCAACTTCAAAGAACAAAGGAATAAGGAGGTAAATGGAGTTGTGGGAAGATCCCTGGAGGGCAATGTAGTGACTGGGAAATGGGACTCGGGGCCTCCCATGAGCCACACCCATGGGAAGCCCAAGCAGATCACCAAGCCACCATCCGGCAGAACTGGAGCTGCCCCTCCAGCGCGTCCAGGAGAGTTACTGATCAGTGGTTCACCCAGGTGGTGTACATAAGAATTACCTAAGACAGACTTTCCCAGGTCCACCCAGAGATGTGACTCAGCACAAGGCAGGGTGTGACTTTCCTTTTGATTGAGAATCCCAAGTGGGTCCAACGAAGGTGGCCTAGGACCTTGCGTGGAGAGCATGAAGCTGCAGAAGGGGAGACCATCTCCGCCCTGCCAACCATACAAGCTGAAGCTTATTTTATCCCAGGAAATTACTCCAGTATTTCTCTTTCCATGAGGAATCTGCTCTGAAAACTGTTGGAACACTATAATGATTCTTTTTTCTCCATTCTGAAGTAGAATTCCACGAAATGATGTACGACTACAAGCACCGCAGCGTTCAGTCCAGGACCAGGGTGGACGGCTTCCGCCGCATGTGATTCCAGTGTGTGGGGAGAATACAATGATTTTGGCCGGTTCTCTCTCCTTCTGCAGCTTATTGTGAGAGTTCTAACCTGGCCTGGTGCTGTAGCTCTAACAAAAAACAACGATAGCAGATGCTTAGCATAGTACTTCCAATGGCATGTTTGTTTGTGATACAAAAGCAATCGAGGAAAGACAGACTGCAGTGTGAAAGTCAGAGAATAACTTTTGACATCGTGGGTGCGGCCCCCAAGGTCTCTCCATCGAGCACAGTGGTGAGAAGAGCTAGAGTCTGTGTTAGCATTCATGCTTCACATTTGCCAGATCCGATTACCACCTAACTGTGCACCGAAAGGGGCCCTGTCGACATTGCTCAGATTTAAAGATCGAGTTCAGTGAATTTCTGTTGTTTAAGCAGCTCAGTCTGTGGTACTTTGTTATGGCGGCCTTATTAAGTTAATACATCCACTGAGGTATATGATTTGACATCACCCTCCCCCCACACACAGACATGCCCTTCCACCCTCCTTCTTCATGCCCGAAGTGCTCCCACTAGAGACTGCCAGTCCTGTGGCTTTGGCTATTCATTTTAATAGTCTTTCACTCATTAAGATGCATGTGTGCACACATTCTTGTTTCTCCTAGGCCAAGCAGCTGGATGACTCAACTTTATATTCTCAGGTTACACATGAGGATCTCAATCTAGTGGAATTCAACATTTAGTAAGTACTTACTATGAGCCAGATATGCGAAGTGATCAGGATTTGAAAGTATCAGAGTAACCCTTGTATTTGAGGCATCCCCTCCCTGTCTGGGTGGACAGTAGCGCACAGCATAAGGACTCTGATGGAGACGGCTTTAGGAGTACTGAGGTGGGAGTGACTGATCTTCCCTGAGGGAACGAGGGAGGACTCACAGAAAAGGTGAGTTGGAAAGGATGAGTAGGAGGTGACCAGCCAAAGAAGAAGGAAATTCTGACTGAAAGGAACAGGATGTGCCAAAAGACAGAAGGAGCGCATGAAGTAGGCTTGGAGGTAATGAGAACTGTAGTGGGGGAGAAACTCAAACAGCTTCATGCATCATGGTTGGAAATGGTGGAAACTCCCCCACCTGGTGCACTGTTCAGGGGCCCTGCGGCCTCCCAAAGTGAGCAGATGGTTCCAGCAAACCGGAACCACCAACCCCATTGCCGCTCATCGGCTTCTAAGGGAAGGCAGGGTGCCGGCACAGGGGCCCGGGCTCCCCACACGCATCCCACTTTCCCAGGCCTGACTTGTCCCTGTGGAGAGCTAGAAAGAAACCAGTTGAAGAGACGAGGTTTAAGCTCGTCCCACACATCTGCTGAGGAGAACGTAATGTCTTTATTGCTGTCTTTGTATCCAGGGTTTATTCCGCTTGTCAGAAATCCTGATGGTGTTCCTCCTCCTTTCTGTGTGGTCACCCCGGAATCTGTGTGTTTTGGCAAATAACTGATATTTTTCCTATTTATAGAGTGTTTCCCATGTTCCTCACTTACAGAGTTTCTGTGGTCTGGGGTTCTGTCAAGGCCCAGCTGGCCGGCAGCGTGGAACAGTCATTAACACCACAGATGCTTTTTATGGCCTCTGTGTCCAGCCCAGTTGTTAAGCACTCTTAGATAAGTTTAAAACTGTTCGCATTAAAACACATATATCTAGCTGAGGGAAAATGCTCATTTGTGTTAAGTGCCTTCCAAAATTTATATCAAAGCCAAAAATAAAACTTCCCTACCAGTGAAATGATAAAATATTCATTTTTGCCTCGTCGAGATAAAGGAAAGGAAAGAAGTAGTTTGGAAAAAGTATTTCTTGACTGATCTAAACCAAAGCACAATCCTTATAAGAGTAAAATATCCCAGTGTACTGAGCAAAGATCAAAAGACCTTTATCCGTTCATCTCTTCAGCTTCCTTGTAGCCTGTTCTGAGAAAGAGAAATCTGGCCAGTACCTACTCAGATGCTGAATTTCCTCTTCCAAACAGATTTTTTAGCAGCTTGCGCAACCATTAACTAGCCTCTCTCCTCATCTCTCAATAATCCTCCATATTACTTTGACTGCTTCTATAAATAGCTATTAGGAAATAATTCACATATCATACAATTCATGCATGTAAAACGTACAAGTCAATGGATTTTAGTATGTTCATAAAACTGCAAAGACAGTCAACTTTAATACCTTCTCATCGCTCTAAAAAGAAACCTGCACCCATTAGCAATCATCCTCTACTTCCCCCTCAAGCCCTAGACAGTCACTAATCTACTTTCTGTGTCCACAGATTCACTCTCCTGGACATTTCTTTCAATGGAATCATACACTATGTGATCACTTAATATGAATGTCTTCACAGTTGACCATGTTGCAGTTCTATCAGCATTTAATTCCTTTTTTTACTACCGAATAATTCTCTCTTATCCGGACAGACCACTTTTGTTTGTCCAGTCATTGGCTAACGGACATTTGGGTGTCTCTGCTTTTAACTGGTATGAATAATGCCATGCAAGTTTTTGTACGGACATGTGTTTGCAGATGTCTCACAGCAGTCGAACTGCTGCGTCATATCATTTTAATTAGTTTTTCAGTGTGGCACAAGGAAATCCCTGGATTTCATAATTGACCGGTAATGCTGCCCTCGTGGATTCACAAAAGGTCCATTTTGTTGTGAACATCACTATGTAAATCTTTTGCACAAAACAAGAACTGGGTAATCACTTGAGTAGTAGCCTCTGGTATACAAAATATGATCAAAATACACCGTGAATGTTAAAATTCTCAAAATAATTATTAAGTAAAAGATAAACTGCCATTAATTTCCCATGAAATAGTAACCCTTGAGGCACTCTCCCTCATCTCAAACACTCTTACCCAAATGTTCCGAAGCAGTTCTAAAAGTCCTCGCTCATGAGTCTCCTTATGAGATGTAATTTTAAAAATATGGTTATATACTCCCTAAGTGAAATAAATCAGACACACATGTTTAAATACCACATTGTTTTTCTGGTGTGAGAAACCAAAAATGTAAATAAGGACTAAAATGTATACTATATATTGAGAAAAGGGAAGAAATTTTTTGAAAGGGAAGGGGAACAAGGGGGGGGAGAGGAGAAGGAAGGGAAGGACAAGGAAAAAAGAATAAAAGGAAAAAATGGAAACTAAGTTTTTGTAAATGAGGAGGGGAAGAAGGATTGAAGGGAGGGGAGGGAAAGGGGAAAAAAGCAGCAGCAAGATATATCATGTACAGGTACAAATTCCCTATGATGAATGTGATCATTATGTTTATCTAGAATGTACCACTAAAATTAAAAAATATATATGTGTGTATATATATGGTCATGCTGCTGCTGAGTGCCATCGATGGAAAGGCAGGCTCTTAAACACATGCTGTGTCCTCATCCACCTTATTCACCAGATCTGGCACCATACAAATTCTGGTGCTTCCCCAAAGTCAAAATGACCATGAAAGGTCAACATTTTGAATGGACTCAGGACATCACAGCTGCCATGACAATACAACTGACGACACTCAAAAAGGGACTTTCAGAACTGCTTCAGAAAGTGGCAAGAATCGTGGGATTAGTGTGTCAAAGCACGGGAGAGTATTTGGAGGGGGACTACTGGCAGTGTATCTTTTCCTGTAATAAATTTTATTTAAAAAAAAAAAAAATCTACATATTCACCTTATTTTTTGATCACACTTCATGTAGAAGCATCGACCCGTCAGCAATTGTGTCCCCTCCTAGTCTAAGGAAGCTTCCATGCCGTTTGAAGTACAAACACACTATCAAAAGTTAATCTTTAGTAAGAGATTGATCCTCTCCTCTTTTGTGCCATATTTAATTGTTTAATAACAAAGTATAACCCCATGATTTCCAGGGAAGGGACAGGGACAACCATATAGGGAGTTCATGCCATTTTCTCCTGATGTTGATGTTGTATTTTTCTGTTTGTGGGACAATTCATTTCGGCACTGAGCATTTGGGAGGATGCAGGCTTTGGGCTCACAAAGGAGGTACAAATGTGAGTAAGATGCAATTGCACTCTTCCCAAAGCCCACAGCCCAGCATGAAGATGGGCTGGATAACAAGACCCATCGCTGATCCCAGGCACCCATCCGTGTGTGGGTGTTCAGATGGAGGACAAAGTGCTGCCAGCTGGGGACACCAGGGAACACCCCAAGGAAGAGATGGCATCTGACATGCAGCTCAGTAAGATTTTGATATGTAAATTATATGAAAAGGATACAAGGGGTGAAGTGACAACCGACCCTACAGAAATCCAAAGGATCATCAGCACCTACTTCAAGAACCTTTTCTCAAACAAGATGGAAAACACTGAAGAAATGGGCAGATTCTTAGAAACATATGAACTACCAAAACTGAATCAAGAAGACATAAGAATACTAAATAACCCTGTATCAGCCTTTGAAATTGAAAAGGTAATTAAAAGCCTACCTACAAAGAAAAGCCCAAGTCCTAATGGTTTCACAGCTGAATTCTTACAAGAAATTCAGAGATGATCTAATACCACTACTCCTCAAACTCTTCAGTGAAATTGAAAGGGAAGCAGTGCTTCCAAAATCATTCCTGGAAGCAAGCATTACCCTGATACTAAAACCAGAAAAGGATCCAACCGAAAAAGAGAACTACAGGCCAATTTCCCTAATGAACATAGATGCAAGAATTCTCAAGGTACTGGCAAACAGAATGCAATGGATTATCAAGAAGATTATACACCACAACCAAGTAGGATTCATCCCAGGGACACAAGGATGCTTCAACATATGCAAATCAATACACGTAATACACCATATCAACAGAGTCAAAGACAAAAATCACATGGTCATCTCAATAGATGCAGAAAAAGCATTTGACAAAATCCAACACCCATGATAAAAACTCTGCAGAAATTAGGAATTGATGGTCTATATCTCAACCTGACAAAAGCCATCTATGACAATCCAATGGCCAACATCACACTAAACGGTCAGAAACTGGACGCTTTCATTCTAAAATCTGGAACAAGACAAGGATGTCCCCTATCACCACTACTATTCAATATAGTTCT
Source organism: Hystrix cristata (assembly GCA_004026905.1). NCBI lineage: Eukaryota > Metazoa > Chordata > Mammalia > Rodentia > Hystricidae > Hystrix > Hystrix cristata. Next base: position 95,884 of record PVJO010003174.1, on the reverse strand, counting down.
AGAAACATTAGCCAGAGCAATTAGGCAAGAAAAATAAATAAAAGGAATAAAGATAGGAAAGGAAGAAGTTAAACTATCACTAGTCGCAAATGACATGATACTCTACATAGAAGACCCCAAAAATTCTACCAAAAGACTTCTAAATTTAATAACAATTCAGTTGTGTAGCTGGTTACAAAGTTAACACCCAAAAGTCAATAGCTTTCCTATATACAAATAACAAACTCACTAAGAAAGAAATAACAGAAGATATTCCTTTCATAATTGCATCGAAAAAAATGAAATACTTAGGAATCTATCTAACAAAGCAAGTAAAAGATCTCTACATTGAAAACTACAGTACTCTAAAAAAGGAAATTGAAAGGGATATCAGAAAATGGAAAGATATACCATGTTCTTGAGTAGGAAGAACCAACATAGTGAAAATGGCCATATTTCCTAAATTAGTATACAAATTTAACCCAATTCCAATCAAAATACCATTAACATACTTCACAGAAGTAGAAAAAACAATCATGAAATTTATCTGGAACCAGAAGAGACCATGAATAGCAAAAACAATTCTGGGCAACAGGGGCAAGGCAGGGGACATCACAACCCCTGACCTGAAACTATACTATAAAGCTACAGTGATAAAAACAGCAAGGTACTGGCACAAAGACAGACCTGAGGACCAATGAACAGGCTAGAAGATGCAGAAACAACTCCAAACACACTCAAATACCTCATCTTCGATAAAGGAGCCAAACACCCTCACTGGAAGGAAGATAGCCTCTTAAACAAACGGTGCTGGAAAAACTGGCTTGCCACATGCCGAAAACTAAAACTAGATACATGTCTGTCACCATGTACTAAACTAAAATCGAAGTGGGTCAAAGATCTAAACATTAAAACAGAAACACTAAATCTCCTGGAGAATAGAACAGGAAAAACTCTCAAAGACATAAGGGTAGGAAAAAAATTTATGAACAGAACCCAGACTGCACGGGAAATAATACAAAGAATCAGTGCTTGGGACCACATCCTACTAAAAGCCTTTTGTACAGCAAAGGAAATCATTAATAGAACAGGACGAAAAGCCACAGACTGGGAAGAAATCTTTGCCAGCTGCCCCTCAGACAAGGGTCTAACATCTAGAGTATATAAAGAACTCAAAAAAATCAAGCCCCCCAAATTTAAAGACCCAATCCAAAAATGAGCATCTCAAATGAATAAACACTTCTCAGATGCAGAAATAAAAATGGCAAATAAACATATGAAGAAATGTTCAGCATCACTGGTCATTCGAGAGATGCAAATCAAAACATCGCTAAGATTCCATCTCACTCCAGAAAGAATAGCTATTATCAAGAAATCAACCAATAACAAATGCTGGCGGGGATGCGGGAGGAAAAAGGTACCCTTCTCCACTGTTGGTGGGAATGTAGACTAGTCCAACCACTATGGAAATCAGTATGGAGACTCCTCAAAAAACTAAATCTAGAGGTTCCATTTGATCCAGCTATTCCCTTGCTTGGTATCTTCCCAGAAGAATGGAAAACCTCATACCATAGAGACATATGCACAACCATGTTCATAGCAACACAATTTGTCATAGCTAAGCCTTGGAAACAACCCAAATGCCCAACAATTAAGGAATGGCTAAAGAAGATGTGGTTTTTTTACACAATGGAATAGTACTCTGCCATAAAAAAGGATAAACTAGAGTCATTTATGGGTAAATGGATGCACCTTGAGAACATACTCTTAAGTGAAATAAACCAGTCACGCATGAGTACACATCAAATTGTTTCTCTGACATGAGAAACCATAAGTGTACATAAAGACAAAGAGGCATAATAGATATTAGGTAAAAGAAAGATAATATTCAAAAGAGAGGAGAACTAGAGGGGAAAAGAAGGAAGAGAAAAGGGAAAGAAAGGAAAAAGGGAAAGAAATGGAAAAATGTAAATAAACCTGCTGTAAATAAGGAAAGGGGGGAAATGGAAGGGAGGGGTGGGGAAGGGGGGAAACAAGATATATCATGTATAGGTGCAAAATAACCATGATAAATGGGATCATTATGTATACAATGTACCAATGCATGTTCTCAGTAAAAAATAAAATAAAAAGAAAAGGATACAGAAGAATTGTGCACCCCAAAATTCATGAACGAGAGGCAGATAGACAAGATGACAAAGGGTTTGTTTGAGGAATTCAGGTTTAAATTTCCTCAGTCTCAACCTTTGTCAGTCTCCACACTTTTGCAATTTTTCTAAGACAATTTCTTCATTTCTAAAATAGGCAAAGCAATACCAGCATGTGTTATGAGGATTAACTGGTAATATATACAAAATGTTCACCACAGTGTCTGAAACATAGTAAATTCTCAATAAAGAACTGGTTTCAATAGTTTGGATATAACACAAGTAGATAAAAGCCAGCAAAAAGTAGATGTGACCTATCACGCAGAGAGCTCTGGTCTGGAATGAAAAGTTGGAACGTAGATCTAGGTGCAATGAGCAGCCTCATTCAAGTCATGCTTCAGCAGATGGGAGAAACTGAGTTAATCTTTAGAAGGCCAAGAAAGCAGTCTATTCCTATGGAAAGGTAATATGGACCTGAGGTCAGGCAGAAAGTACAGAAATTCAAGTAAGGAGTGGATTTGAGAGGTTTTCTAAAAGTGGTTGCTATATATACCTAATATATAGCAACTGCTTACAATGTGGAGGCAAAAGAGAAGCTGAAGCTCTTGAGACTGTATAGGTAAGTGACTACTAATCCATCAGCCTTCCAGACTGAGCCAAGAGGAAAGGCGGGATGACGCTACAGGTCTGAGGAGTGTGAGGTGCCCACATGTCGTGTTCAGGAGACAGTAGCTACGAACACTTCATCGTGGAAGAGAGGTCCAGGCCAGAGACTCCTGTCACCTCCCAAGATCTGTTAGGAGAAAAGGACACAAAGAAGAAACTGAGACCAGCCCTGCCTGTCTAACAAGGAGAAACTCCTTCACCAGCTGTCAAGTGCTGCGGAGACACGAACTGATGAGCAGCAGAGGCACAGCAGCTGCTGGGGAGAAGGCTGCCGGAAGCCCACTCCTGCACCCCAGCATCCTGTGACTGCCAGACAGTTGTGATGAGCAGGCCAGTGAAGCGAGCGTCCTGCTAGTCCTGGCAGGGAGGTGATGGGAATGGACTTGTTAAGTCAGGCTTTTTTCACAAGAAAATTTGCTCTCATATACTTCAGGTAACTTGTCAGTCATTTCACCTTTCTTGATTATTTGAGCTACCTTTTGAGTTTGAACTTCCAGTCACTTTTTCGAATTAAATAAGGATTCTTGGGGTCTTCTCTGGCCAGAGTTCATGGGATGGTGCCCTTTACCATCTTCTTCCTTGAAGGCAGCAACCTCAGGAGCAAACAAATTTTTCTGCCATCTCGTATTTTGGATCAGGTCTTTAAAGAGCAAATAGTTCCACACTTTAACGTTCATAGTCATCATAGGAAGGCAGGCTTTTAGGGGCACTTGCCCCTGGGTTCTAGTGAAATCTTGCTTGACATCTCTGGAGACTAGAACCTGTGGCCTCAGAATGGACATTGCCAGCACCAAACTCCCCAGGACCTGGGTTTAGAACCTGTAATGGCAGAGGTGTCTCACAAGGGCCTGGAGAGGTAACTACTTTATTCTGCTTTCAAACCAGGACCTATGACTAAGAGAAGTTAACTTGGCTGAAGTCAAATGCTGGTAAGTAGCTCAGCTGAGAAGCTGAAGCTGGATTTGCCAGACGGCGGTGTATATCCTAAGGGACACCCTAAGGGAATATCCTAAGTGAATTTTTCTGTTGGATTTGGGAAGAGTCCCGGATGTGCAATCTCAGATTCTGGTGATGGAGAAGCTGCAATCTGTGGCCTTGGACTCATTTTCCAGTTAAACCATTTAACACTTCACCATTCATACTAAACTCACTATCCCATGTATTATCCTGCATACGTTTTATTATTAAATATCTCTATGATTAAACTAATGAAAAGTGCACTTATTTCAGCTTAACTTTTTTTCTCACATTCTTCTTAGACAAAATGTGGTGGGAGAAGGGTTAAAATAAATTCCACGTCAGTGAGAAGCTGCGTCTACATTACTACCTTGGAAGTGGTGATATGCAGCTGGTTATACAAATACTTTTCAAGACCAAGATTGCAAAAGTGCAAAAGACAAATTTGAAAATATTTACTAACAATAAACCTCTGTTCTAGGAATGGAGAAATAAAGTAGAAATTGTGTATTTTATTTGCTCATGGACATTGATAATATAACAGACATTGTGTGTAAAATGTATGGTAAATTGGAGGAAAGTAAGAATCTATACACAAATTAAATTATAAACTTAATAGTTCATGCTTCTCCCAAGCAATGTGCCAAAAATAGTGTGTTCTGTCCTGGGGAACTGTATATACAGTAAAGCAGGCCTAGTGAGGTTTGCGATTTTGCTAAAATAAATCACTACTTGCAAAAATTAAGAGAAAACAATAATTTATAGGGCAGTAGTAAATACAAGTTTTAAAAATAAAGTTCTTTCCTAAGGGAAACTACCTACACACAAGTGCGTCACGAGCAAGTAGCTGGAAAATTCGAAGCCCAGTACTTAGCATATTTCGCGCCGGCACAGTATTTTGTTATCATCGTTAATTTGCCCTGGCTAACGTGCTCCTCACACTGGATCTCAGCACAAAGAAAACCGGAAGCAGTAAAATCACACTCAAAGTGCGCCCACGTCAGGACGATGAGATCTTGGTTCCTTGTATTTGAGGAGCTCTAACGTTTTCTGGGCTCTTTGTCACACTGACTCTCAAATAAGTCTCCTCACCTAGAATTAGTAAGAAACCTTACAAATTTATCAGCCCCTCGACGAGGGCAGTTTGTAAGTCAGGGTGGATCGAAGGAGGAGGCGTGTTGGTGTTACTGAGAAGATTCAGCCAGCGCTTGAGTCCTTGCCGAGGTTTTCCTCTCTGTGGCCAGAGCACGTGGGAACACTTTCCAGTGTGTGTCGTCAGCTAAAGAGGAGAGAGTCAACATGCACACGCCCTCATGAGCGGACAGAGTTGTGAATTTTTGTGCTTCGGCGCTCAAGGGCCTCCCTTCGTTCTCTGGTCAAGCGAGCTGCATGGTCCATGTTTATCCCTCTCTTGATGACACCCCACATCGGCTGATCCCAAATGAACTGTTCCCGGTGAATCCCACTGTCTGATGCTTTTGGGTTTTTTTGGGGGGGGGTGTTGTTTTGGGTTTTTGCCAGAATCAGATTTATTTATTTAAGTCTTTATCAAGTTAGTTATCATAAACACAGAACAGTGAGACTAACAGACCAAAAAACACATAAAACACGCAAACAATTATACTAAGTACTCTTTCAGATACATTGGCCACACTGGATTAAAACAACTTTTTCTCTCTTTTTTTTCCTGTTGTCTCTCTTACTTTGCACTTTATGTATTGGGTTTCTTGTATAAGAGAAAAAATGTGATATTTAAGCTTCGTGTCTGATTTACCTCACTAAACATTATGGTTTCAAGGATCTGGCACTTTTCTATAAATGACTCAAGTTTATCTTTCCTTATGGCAGAAGAATACACCATCGTGTGCAAACACCACATTTTCTCCATCCATTCTTCTATTGGTGGACATATAACCTGCTTCCAGGACTTAGCTATTATGGACTTAGCTATTATGGATTGTGCATTATGGACTTAGCTATTATGGATGGTGCATTGCTAGGCATGTATCAATGCAATATAATGTCTTCAGGGAAGATACCTGGAAGGGGAATATTTGTATCAAATGGAATTTCTATTTTTAGTTTTTTGAGGAATTTCCATTCAGATTTCCAAAGTGGTTGTACTAGTTTATATTCCCTCCAACAATGAAGCAGGGTTCTTTTTTTCCTGCAGCCTCTCCAGCATGTTATTATTTGATTTCCTGAAGATAGCCATTCTTTCTGTGGTAAGATGGAATCTCAGAGTTATTTTAATTAGCATTACTCAAATGGTCAGGAATGTTGGATATTTTTTCATGTATTTATTGGCCATTTGTACTTCTTCATCTGAGAAATGTCTGTTCATTTCCAAAGCCCGTTTTTGATTGGGTCTTCGAATTTGAGGAGTTCAATTTTGCTGGGTTCTCTCTATATAATGGTACCTCAGTTCACAAACTCAACTCGTTCCATGATTCTGGGAAAGATGGTGGCACTCATGTTCACACGGGGAAGATGGCCACTGTCGAGTTTGTCTCCCAATGCAGAGTTCACAAATGGAAGCAGAATTTTGCTGAATACCTCTGTTCGTGAATCGAATCACCACTGTATTTCTAGATATTAGTCCTTTGTCTGATCAGTACCTGGCAAATATTTTTTCCCATTCTGCAGGTTGTATCTTCACTCCGTTGGTGGTTTCCTTTGCTGCGCGAAAGCTTTTTAATTTGATGTGATTCCAGTTGTTGATTCTTGATATTATTTCTTGTGCTGTTGGGATTCTGTTCAGAAAGTCTTTGCCTACACCTATGTTTTCAAGAGTTTTACCTATTTTATCTGCCAGCAGATTAAGTGCTTGTTTTAATATTTAGATATTTGATCCATTTTTATTTTAATTTAGCACATGGTGAAGAGATGGGTCAAGGTTCAATCTTTAGCATGTGGATAGCCAGTTTTCCCAGCACCATTTGTTCAAGAGGCTGTCTTTCCTCCAGTGAAAGTATTTGGCCCCTTTGTCAAAGATAAGGTGGCTGAGATTGTTTGGAGTTGTTTCTGTATCCTCTATTGTTTCTGCTTCTCTATCATTGTTTCTGCTCTGTTGATCCACAAGTCTGGTTTTTTGTTTTTGATTTAGTTTTTTTTCCCTCCAAAATCATGCTGTTTCTATCACTGGGGCTTTGCAGTATAACTTGAAGTCCAGGATTGTGATGCCCCTAGATGTGCACAATTTCTTTTGCATGCACTAGGTCTCCTCTGGTTTCATATGAATTTCAGGATTGCTTCCTCTAAATCTGTGAGAAGTGCTATTGATATTTTGATATCTTTTAGGGCTTGAAACACTTCATTACAAACCCTCTTGGCCTTTAAAGTTTGTGTTGAGAAGTCTGCTGTAATTCGAATGGGTTTACCCCTACATGTGATTCATTGCTTTTCTCTGTCAGCTTTTAAGATTTTGCTCCTGTGATGGACTTCTGCACTTTGAGTATTATGTGGCATGGAGAGTTTCTCTTTTGGCTGTAGCTATTTGGGGTTCTATATGTCTCACTTATCTGTATGTTAATTCTTTCCCCATATTTGTGAAATTTTCTGCCATTATTTCTGTAAACAGATTTTCTTATGTCATTTGTGCTGTCTTCTGATTTTTCTGATTTTTCTTATTCCAGTTACTCTTGGGTTAGTCTTCTTTGTGTTGTCTAGGAGCTGTTGGATCCATTTTTTGAGTTCTCTTTTTGCTTTTAAGACGTCTTTGAGTAGCTTGTCTTTCAGGGTGTTGCTGTCTTCTAGTTGTGAATGCTCCCCTTACTTTCAATATAATTTTTAATCTCTTAGATTTCTGTCTGTAACCTTCTCATGGGCTCTAATTCTTTGCTAAACTGGCTATTCATATTTGGTATCATTTTATTTAGCTTACCTAGGTTTTACTGATGTCTTCTAAAAACTCCTGGGTCATTTTGATTATTATTTCCTTTATCTGTGTATGTATATCTATCTTGCTGAGTACCTCTTTGATCTGTTTTTCTAACTTCCTCTGGTTTTTTTTGACTAATTAAGGTGTGTGATTTATGCTATTCTCCCCTTTGATACCCCCTCTATTGGCTTTGGGGGAGCTGGGAGTTTGGGGAGGCGTTTTGTTGCCTTATCTCATGCTTCTGTGGGTTTTTATTTGCTCATTTTATTTTGTGCTGAGGTTTGTAGAGGCTTCTATGGGAAAAACTTTGTTGCTAGAACAGAGATCTCTTTAGTTAGTCACTCTTCAGTGATGTACTTTGGGCATTGCTATAGTCCTTTGCCTCAATCCCAAGATCTAACTACCTCAATTAATTTGCAGTGTAATTGGCTCAACACTGAATTCTCATGGAATTAAGAATACTAGTATACTTAATGTCACAAAGGTAATCTGGGTGTTGGTTTATAGAGAAAACCTATTAAGCTTAGCAGTTATGTGACTCTGGTAATATCAAGCAAATCAGCTACAGAAATATTGTCCAAGACACATTGGATACTAACACACCTTAAGAACAAAATACGTACCACAACCTTAGAGAAGAAATCCACAATTATGGTGTAAACATTAAGACAACCCAGGTATTGACCTAGAGCTAATTTGTACTAGTTTTTTGAGGACTCTCCACACTGATTTCCATAGTGGTTGTATTGGTTTACGTTCCCACCAGCACTCCAGAAGGGTTCATTTTTACCCTGCAGCCTCACCAACCTTTCCTGTTTTTTAATCATCCTTTTCACAGTGTCCCATTGACTTCTCTAGCTGTTGTACATGTAGATTATTTTGAAATCAGAGCGCAAATTCGTACCCTACTGCTTTAGAACACATTGCTCTTCTGCTAAAGCTCTCAGCCATGTTTATTACAGAAAGACCAGGACCAGGTGGTACTAGAATTGCCTTGATCCTACGATTCTTTGGGAATGGGCTCAAGCTTCACATTTTCATAGGCACTAGAGCCATCTACTTTCTCCAGTTCTAATATGAGAGTGCTCTGCCTCCAACTGGTATTAAAATAGTTTAATGGGAATGCTATTAACTTTTGCATGGGAAAGGTAGACTTGGCCAGCACCCTGTTTCTGCCTTGTAGTCTTGCTGAGGTCCCGGCTGAGCCTAGAGAGAGGAACTCAATGAAGCGAGGAGACCAAGTCCTTCCTCAGGGCCTGCTCAGCCCACAGGCCTCAGTTCTACCTGTGGAAAACACTCCTCCTACACATTCGCTTGTGCTTTCCAACCCACAGTCCAATGGGAACATAAAACATATTATTCCAAAAGCCATTACGCCCCATTAATTACTTCTACCTCACACGGAGAAAAAGGAAACCGTGCACAAGCCAAGCCCATGGAACTTCTCCAGAGAACCTTCTGACCACCATGCATGAAGCCCTCAAATGTAGCGATGGGGACAGGATCGTTTGGGAAAGGTATGTGTGGGGAATGAAGATGCATGAATATTTTGATTTTCACCAGAACTATACTTGACTTTTCACAGATTTTTCCCAGCAGAAAAATCAGGGTGGATGAGAACATGGGAGAAAAATGTTCCACTGTGGCCAGATTCTGTCCCCCAGAGAGCCACTTGCATGCACGTGTGGGGGCAGTAGAGTCCCAGCTGGCTCATAGAGTGGGTGAGGAGGCCTTGTGGCTCCCTGGGGTCTGGGATGGAGTGAGCTCTGTCCAGCAGCCCTCTGGGAGAGGCGGCTCACATGAGCTTGCGTCACGCTACAGGCTGTCACCTCAGATGGCCTCGCTAAGGCAAAAGGAACTGCTGGAAGTTAGCGGCAGCCTGGCCCCATGATTCCCTCTGCGTCTTCCTGCCGGGGGCCCCGAGACCCTGGCAGCCCCGTGGGCTACGGAAATGACTAGCAAGAGTGTGGTGGGACAGTGCTTATTTTATTTTAACATGGCAGATCTTTAAGCCTTGCTCACAAAGCATCTCTCAAGAAAAAAACAAGAAAGCCTGATATAGAAAGAAAAAGCTAAACTATTAGTGGTTGTAGAAGAATTTTCCTCCAAAGGCTACAAGATTACGGTGTGGTTCGTGTGCTCTAGGAAGGGCTTCTATTCTAAGCCCACCCTATAGAATCACAAAAGCCACTGGATGCCAGCCCCGCGCACGCGCTCCTAGTATCTCACACTTATATCTATGGTATCGTAACCAAATTGTGAGTGTTTCCTCTTACGTTTTCATTCTCCCACCCTGCTAGCCTCGACTGACCTGTGGAAGGACCCTGGTGTGCAGTTCTACAGGAACGGAAACTTCTTGACCATTGAGGAGAGATGTTTAAGCCCTTTTTAAATTAGTGAAAGGGACAATTTCTGTTTTGTAGAAATTAGGGGAAGCTTGTGTCTCCCACTCTAAAGAAATAAAAGAAAAAAAGAGAAAATGGCTCAACTAGTTGGCTTTTAAGGACAGCTTTCTGTAAATATATTTGAGTGTATTTATTTCTAATTTTAATGCAGTTTTTGTCTAGGATTGTGGGGAATTAATGACTTTCTAAAAATGATAATCTGTAAAATAGTCAAAATAAGTGTAATTTATCCTTTTTTTTAAACAAAGGAGACTTTGGATGAAATTGCTTGGAAGCCCCGTATGTGCAGTGCGTTTCAGTGGGGCAGTTTTAGCAGCAGAAGTTACCAGTGTCTCACTCACCCCTCGTGGTGGTCACACCCACCTCACAGGTGCGCAGAGACGGAGATTTAAATGGGCACCAAGCACGTAAGATGCCATCGTGAGCTATTAGGGAAATTCAAATTATAACCACAATGAGCTATCGCTGCACACCAATCAGAACAGCTAAAACAAAAAGGGGTGACAAAACCAAATACTGGCAAGGATATGGAGAAACCAGACCACTCATGAGCTGCTGGTTGAGTGTAACATGGTGCAGCCATTCTGGGAAACAGTTTGGCTGTTTCCTAAAACACACAAACTGCAACTTCCGTGAAACCCAACAATTCTGCACATCGGCATTGATCTCCGAGAAATGACAACTTAGGTTCACGTGGAAACCTGAGCAGAAATGTTCCTGTGAGCTCTGGTTGCGACAGCTCGCAAGTGGAAACAGCCTAGATATCTTTCAACAGCTGAATGATTAAACAACCTGTAGTACAGGCACCGGATGGAATACTACACAGCAACTAAAAGGAGCCAATTATTACTACATGCGACAACTTTCTGTATCAGAATTATGCTGTATGAGTAAAGCTAATGCCAAAAGGCTATATGTAAGTGGTTACTATACCACTAACATAGGATTCTTCTAATGACAAAATTATGAGAACAGAAGGAAGACTGGTGTTTGCCAGCAGTTAAGAATGTGGGAAGAAAGTAGACGTGGCCACTGAGGGCAGCAAACCGAGGGGTTCTGTAGGTGATGAAAATATCCTGTGTCTGTCTGTATCAACCTCAAAATCCTGGTGTAGTATTGCCCTACAGTTGTGAAGATGTTGATCTTTGGTAAAACTGGGTAAAAGGTACATGGAAATTATTTCTTACAATTGCTTGGAAATCTACAATTTTCTTTGAACAAAAAAGTAATAATATTTAAAAATAATAAAAAATGATTTCTATATAGCGCATCTATAATCTTAACTCTATAGGACTGTGACTGGGATGTCACCTGTCTGTGGTCTTCCTCTGTCCTTCTGAGGGGATATATACTCTGGAGAAACCATGATGCCCCATGCAGATTGCACACTAAGCTCAGTTCCCTGCCTTCCAATCCAGTCCCAAACATTTACTTGACTTGCTGTCAACACAGGATTCGGTGCTGGAAATAAGCTTGCTGTTTTTTTAAATTCATACGTTCTCTGAGCTAGGTAGGAATTTAGGTGATAAGACAGTTAACATAAGCAAGAAATAATATCAACAAGAGACATTTGGTTGGTTGGTTGGTGGCATGCACCCTCCTAACTCCAAAAACTGATCAGAATATTATTTCTAAATATTTTTAGAATATCTGTAACTTACTGTGGTAAGCTGAACTTTGGTCTGCCCCAAAGCAGCCCAGGTGCTAACCCCAAGATGTGTGAATGTGTTACCATACATGGTAAAAGCAACATTGCAGATGTGATGAAGTTAAAAGTCTTGAGATGGGAAGATTATCCTGAATTATCTGGGTGCAATCTAATCACAAGGGTTCTTACAAGAGGGAAAAATGCGGTCAGAGGGAAAAGGCAGTTTGCTTATGAGAAGAGATAGGAGTGATCTGGCCGTAGGTGAGGAAATCCTGGGGCCTCTGGAAGCAGAAGAGGCAAGGGATGGCTTCGTTTCTGAAGCCGTCAGAGGAAATTGGCCCTATTGATGCCTTGATTTTGGCCCCTCATGTCAGACTTCACTTCTAGAAATGTAAGAGAAGAACAAGTATGTGTTATCTTGAATCACTAAGTATATGGTAATCTGTAACAACAGGAAATCAAAACATGTACAGTGACAAAGAGGGCAAAGAGAAACAAGATGAAATGAGAGTTTACTCCCTTGTTTAATTTTACTGAAATATTCCCTTGAAGGTAAGGTTTACTCCTGATTACAGTTGAAAACTACCAGAGCAAAACACTGAACTCTCTCTAATAATTGACTTTTTTGAACTCTGATAGTAAAAAGGATGTCTGCTAGCAAAAAAAGTAACATCGAAGGAAGTCTCCTGAGAGTTTATTGAAGTTTTCTACCATCTATCAGAGCTTCAGAAGAGGTGAGCTCAAGCCGGGCATGGTGGCACACATCTGCAGCCTCAGCATTCTGGGAGGTTGAGGCCGGAGTATCACAAGTTGAGGCCCAGCCTGGGCAATTTAGTGAGACTCTGTCTCAAAGTAAAAAAAAAATTTAAAGGGCTGAGGATGTAGTTCAGTGTTAAAAGCCCTGAGTTCAATCCAAATACTGCCCCCCCAATAGCATTTCTCTATTCTTTTTCTATCTCATATTTTGGATCATCTTTCACTTGATAACCTCTTCCTAGCATCATTTCACTGTTCGTTCATTAAACAGGAAACTATTGAAATATATACTATATATATGTGAAAATATACATATGTACACTTACAGAGGGACTAAATTACATATAATAGGAGTTAAGTTATTTCCCTTAATTTTAGTAAATATGTAAGAACAGATTTTGATTTTCAAAAAGGTGAGTTCCAGAGCACAATATCTCAATTCCCAGAAAGAGTCTTTAAGATATTTTTAAAAAGTTGGTTGAGAGCATTAAAACAAAGGAGATGTGTGATTCTGGTCTCCTAGTGCTTTTGGGAGGAGTAATCCAGGCAAGGTAGCACCCACCATTGGAAAGTCCTCCCAACCCAATACGCCAGAGCCCTGGGCTCCAAGCACCACGCGCTGCATTCAGGGTGCTTAGCAAGAGATGAACGACTTGGTTAGAAACAATGTTCTTGCCAAGTTATGAAAAGTAAGTAGGATGTACTTTTTAAATTCGTCAATTTTGCAAACCATGGCACTTAGGAGTGTCCCTCCTGGACTGACTCCTGAGGGCTTCCCTGGGCTTGCCTGCTTGCCAGACACACAGAGCTGAATCCCATCTGTGCCCACGTCAGATCCCTGTGTGCTGTGAGCAACAAATACAACCCTTCCAACACTTGGAGGCGGCTCTTTGGCCCTCCTTCCAGTATCTTCCTCGTGTTCCCAACTTAAATATCCATTTTTTCTTTCCTCTTCCTCACAGCACATTTCTCAGGGAAATCTATCTGTACTCTATCTGCCCGCAGCTTTTTAAACTGATTTTTAAAAAATGCGTTATTTAGAGCAAGACAGATATTTCCTATATTATCTGCCACAACAGGTTGCAAGAGCAGGAAGATGCTCTATTTTTATCCGTGTGGCAGGAGAGCTCTTTGGCTTCCTTGAAATGATCTTTTTTTCTTTTCTTTTTTTCTTTTTTGTGCTGGGGATCGAACTCAGGGCGCTGTGCTTACTAGGCAAGCACTCTAACCAGTGAGCTAAATTCCCAGCTCCTTGAAATGATTTAAAGCAAACCGTTCCCTGTCTTTATACAACACGTGCATAGAAAATGGACAGCAGGAATTTATCCCAGATCGAGCTCACAGTACTCTGGGAGATGGGTTCAGGTGGCAGGGAGGCGTTTAGGGGTTATGCTGGTCCAGCCAGCGTGACTGCCCCGCTGCCCACGAGCGAGCCAGGATTTCTGCCCAGCCCTTCCAAAGGCCACATGGAGATGGCCGCGGGGTCAATTCCCTGTGGCGCGGGTGTGGCGCGCCCGGCGAGTAATACAATGAGGGCAGTTTGCCCACTGCTTCTTGGCTCCCGGTTTCCAAATATTCAGTCACCTTCTACTTTAAAGAATGAATGCTTGAATTTTTCCCTTCCAACATTTTAGACAGCGCTCAGTACTATCTTCGAGGATTTACCCTTTGGGAGACTGAGCAGTAAGCAGGTGTCTCCACTTCCCTAACACCAACTCTCCTCCAGTGCTTTTGGAAGCTTATCCGCAGTGGTTCTGAAAGGATCTCCGTGTTTGTTCATCACTCTGGGATGAAATTCAGCTGGATGCGTGAATTTACACTGAACTAGAAACAACCAGAAAGCAAGAGACCTCCCTGCCCGACAGTCAGCCAGTGACCGGGGGCAGAGGGGTCCGGGCAGCCTCCGGAGGCCTTCAGCTCAAAGGAAGGAATCCGAAACTAAAAGCCAGCACTGGGGCTGGTTCTGGTTCCTTTCTGCTTGCTGAAGCAGGTTCTGTGTTCTGCTGCGTATAACATTTGGTGGACAAAAGGCTTCCCATCAAGTGGCTAAAGATCATTTAATTATCAAGTAGCTATATCATTTAATTATTAAAATAATGAGCTTTGTGGGATTGATTCTGCTGGAAAGAATCCTATTCCTGCATGAGATCTGTGTGCTTTCTTATTACCATTGAAATAGAATGCCACTAAGGCCACTCCTGGGATTTGTCACAATTATGAATCTAATTACTAAAATGTCAGGCCTTTTGTCTAGAGAAGAATATAAATGATTCGCAGTGCATCTCAGATGTCTTTCTCCCTTCTCCTTTGTATAACTTTGTATTGGTGGGGTGACTTCACCCAGGTCCCCGGTGCGATCAGACACACAAATCGCTTAAACTCTGCTTGCCACCCAGACTGGTGACTTCACATTGACCAGAAAAGTGGAATTCAAGACGTTTGTTCACTGGTAGTGAGGGAAAAGTTATCTCCTTGCCCTTGCTGCCACTGCACACATCTCTAAGTGCTGATTGAAAAATATGTTTAAATCAGAGCATTATTAGAGTAAAAGATATATTGTCATCAATCCTCCTCAAAATATTTCCCTTTGAGTTGGACACAACTTACCTCATTATTCTTGGCTCTTTCTGGAAGTCTTTCCTGAGGGTCTTTCCGGGGCATGATCGAAGATACGGTGACTCCTGCTGCAGACTGCCATCCAGTGGAAAAGCAGGCCTGTAAAAGCATTAGGGTGTGTCTTTATCCACCTTGTTCATTGGTCCGGCACTGTGTAACTTCTGGCTGCTCCCAAAGTCAAAACGACCGCGAAAGGTAAACATTTTGAATCAATTCAGGACATTGATGCAGCCACGACAAAACAAAAGACACAAAAGAGGATTTATGAATGAGGACTTCCAGAACTGCTTCAGATAGTGGCAAGAATGATGTGATAAATGTGTTCAAATAAGAGGGAGTATTTTGAGGGGAATTAATGGCAAGATGTCTTTTAGTATAATGAATTTTGCAAAAATTTAAGCATTTACCATATTTTTCAATCATACCTAGTATCAGTCAAGGGGAAAACCAGTTGAAGAGAGACTTCACACATGGAAAAACCAGACTCAAATACAAAACAAAACACAGACACATACACACACGCTGGCACACATGCATGTGTATGGAATAATTCCTTGATAGAACTGAAATCTGAAATTCACACTACCTTGGACTGGCCTTTCTCAAATTTCCACAGAAAAATTAAACCCTAATAGCTCAAGACCTACATTGTAAGTAATAAATTAACTTCTCTCTTATGCATCTACAATGCATAAGTACTATCCTTGGGAGAACTAAAAACAAACAAACAAACAAACAAAACAGTTGCTCAAAATCACTATCGGTGTTCTGTGATTCAGATAAAGCACCCTGGTTAAAAAAGTAGCTCGACATTTCAGTGGGGTGATTTAATAAAACATCTCCATTGCGTTAAGCAAGTTTGAGGTTGAAATACTTATTTCTCACAGCTGAAACTATCCTAACTGATACAATGACGTTTTGGCGACTTTTTTTTCTTATACCCCATCTGTTGCTCAGATTGCAATTTCAAAATAATTAATGGAAAATCTAGCTCAGCAGATGCAGATTCTTGTAGATTATCTGCTGAATCCGTTTTCTGTTTATTCATTTCTCAGGCATTCGAGAGATGTCGAATAAAGACAAGGGGGTCAACCCATCAGAAAGCTGTATCAACTACAAAGAAATGTATAACAACAGAGTATAAAAGTTTATGAGAGGGTTTTGATATTATCAAATGCTTCTTAAAGCATCTACTAAGATGATCATGAAATTTTTGCCTTATAGTTTAGTAATAAGGCTGATTGATTTTCAAATATTAATCTAACTTCATTCTTGGGATAAATGGTATGTAATGGTGGAAATGGTGTATAATACTTTATCGTTGAATTGTCTATTTCTTCCTTAATATTAAAAAAAAGTGTGATAAAGCAACAAAAGAAAAGAAGCTCCTCAATGTGAAGAGAGGATGTACTAAAAACACAGAGACAATACTTCCTGGGAAAGACTGCATAGTTTCCTCCTAAAACCAGGAAGAATGGATCGGGGATTTAACTCAGTGGTAGAGCGCTTACCTAGCAAGTGCAAGGCCCTGAGTTTGATCCCCAGCACCAAACAAACAAACAAATAAATAAATAAATAAAACAGGAAGAAAACAAAGATGTCCACTCTCAGGACATCTATTCAACGTTGTACTGGAGGTATGCGCCAGGGAAATTAGGTAAGGAAAAAATGAAATAAGCAGTATCCAAGATAGAAAGGAAGTAAAACTATTTGTACTTATAGATGACATGATATTATATTTAGAAAATCCTAAGAAATCCATTAAAAGTCTATTAGAATGAACAAATTCAGTTAGTTTGTGAGATTAAAAACTCAATATAAAAATCAGCTGTATTTCTTTACACTAGCAGTGAATAATCCAAAATGAAATTAAGAAAAGAATTCTATTTACATATGATAAAAGTACATCAAAAAGAACAAATCACTTAGGAGCAAATTTCACCAAAAATAAATGCAAAATTTGTTCTGTGAAAATTACAAAATGTCATTGAAATCAGTGAAAAACACCTAAACAAAGACATTTTGTGCTCATTGTTCGGAAGACTTATTAATGTTAAAATGACAAGAGCCTTAAATTGACCTATAGATAGGATGGCATCCCTATCAAAATCTCAACAGGCTTTCCTACAAAAACGGACAAGTTAATGTTAAAATCTGTATGGAAGCACAAGGGGCCCAGGGACAATCCTGGAAAGAGTAAAACTGGAACGCTTGTACTCCCCGGTTTCAAAACTTACTGTCACAGAGCTGAAATAAACGAGGCAGTATGGTACTGGCATGAGAACAAACATACATCTTGCCATAGGATTCAGAGTCCAGAAGTAAAATCTCATACCCACAATCTACTGATTTGTAACAAGAATCTCAAAATAGTTCAGTAAGGAAAGAACAGTCTTTTCAAAACTAGACATCTACATAAAGATCCAAGTAGGACTTCTCACACTGTGCATAAAAATCAACTCAAAATAGACCTAAATAAAAGAGCTAAAAATATTAAACTTTTAGAAAAAACTACAGGTGTAAATTTTTTGAGATCTTGGGTTATGCCTACCTAGATATGGCAACAAAAGCACAAGCAATAAAACAAATAAAACAGGTTAGACTTCATAAAAATTTAAAATGTGGTAAAGAGATAAAAGAATATGAAAAGACAACCCATAAAAGGAGAAATTATTCATAATCTAGATAACTGATAGGAACTTGTATTCAAAATATATGAAAAAAATTCTTACAAGTCTACAAAATGACAAATAGTCCAATATTAAAATGGGCAAAATTTAAATGGACACTTTTCCAAAGAAGGTATATAAATGGCCAATAAGCACATAAAAAGATGTTCAAAATCATTGATCTTTAGGGACATGCAGGTCAAAACCACAGTAAGGTACTGTATCAGACCTGTTTCTAGTATTAAGAGCAGTGCAACAAGCATAACAAGTGTTGGTGAAAATATGTGGAAACTGGAATGCATCAGGATATATTGCTGGTGAGAATTCAAAATAGTGCAGTCATTTCAGAAAACTTTTCGATGGTTCCTCAAAATGATAATCGTGGAGTTGTCATATCATCTAGCACTTTCACTCCCAGGTAAATTCCCGGGACATGAAAACAAACGTTCACGCAAAACTTGTACACTAAGTTCATAATTGTATCACTCATAAGAGCTCAAAAGTATGGTGTATTAGTTACTTCTCTAGAGTCAATGTTTTGCAAGGGAGCAGATTTAATACAGGACATTTACAAACTACAATATTCACATACATATGCTAAATACAGAAAGAGTCCGGAACGTTTACTTACACACTGGAGACCCTTAAGATGCAATCAAGGGCTGGGAGCCCACGGCAATGTCCCATGTACGTCTGCGTCTGCACTAAAAGGCTGAAGAAATCTATCCCGGAAGCCGGATATGACGCGCACAGCAGAGACGAAGACCAGAGCTCCCCCGAAGCAAACAGCAGCCAACCCCCTAGGACAGCAAGGCCCCAGCTCCTCCTGCAACAAGAACAGCTGAGTTCAATCAGGGAAACCAGCCTCAACAGAGCTTCTCCTGGGAAACAGCTGGCTGCTATCTTCTGCTCCTGTTGTCCTTATTGTGTTGGCAACAACCCCCAGGTGGATCCCCTACACCCAGAACCACACCAGCTCGGTTCAGCTGGGCGTTCCCACTCAAGCTGACCACAATAATAAGTCCACCACAGATGGGCAGACATATGGTTCAAATGCCCATTACTTGATAAACGAATAAACAAAATGTGGTATATCTATACAACCAAAAATTATTCAACAATAAAAGGAATGAAGTCCCGATACATTATGTAACACAGATGAGCCTCAAAGCATCATGCTGAGCCAGAGAAGTCAAAGGAAAAGGCCGCGTATTTTATGCTTCTATTTATATGATATGTCCAAAATAGGCCAATTCAAAGAAATGGAAAACAGATTAGTGTTTGTCAGAGGAATGAGGAGCAACTGGTAGAGACGTTTCTTTATGGTGGGTTATATTTTTAGGGTGAAGTTAGATAATGCAAGGACTATGCAAGTCTGTTAAAATACTAAAAACCACTAAATTTTTGTGTATTTTAAAGGGCAAATTATGTGGTATGTGAAAGATATCTTTAAGTGTTATAAAAAACAAAGATACTGTACAGATTTCATAATTTTGTTTTATCATTTACTTTCTCTCGGGTCTTGTTAACATGTGCTTGTGATAGAAACCTTTAAAGACATCTAATGCTTTAGATGAGAGAAACTAAATTTCAACCAATTAATTTTTAGTGACATCTGAAACTTGTCATGTTAGATAAATTAAGTCCAAATATCGAAAGCATGAGATTGAAAAATAATAAAACTTAGGCTTAAAGACCTGTTTCATGATCATAAACCTTAGTTTAAAAAATTGATAAAAACATGAGAAAGTAAAATTAACCTGAAATGTTATGAAGAGAAGTGTAAGTTTGATTTGGCTGAACATATATTAATTACTTGAAAATAAGCACAGTCATAAAAATAGCAGCATACTTAGAACATCTGCCTAGCGATTTAGACCTATTTACTGTTGATTTTCCACATCTGCTTTCCTGAGGTTGCTAAATTAGTGGACACAGACTCACGCATATTTGTGTCCTATTTTTGATAAATCACAAATGCACATTTTCCCATGCATTTTAAAATATAACATAAGAGGATTCCTGAAAAAGATACAGAAATGAAGATGTGTATATAGGAAGTGTACTGTGAAGTGGTTTCAGGAATAAAAATGACGAATTTGGGAAGCAAGACTGGACAAAAAGAGAGTTGAACTGTGATAAACTTGCAAAAAAATAGAGAAATAAATAAAAAGGCTCCACCCAATCCCCTTGGGCACTGGGGTTTAAATATATTTGAAAGTATAAAGCCTGTCTGAGTCCGACATACTGGTTGTTAAATATTTTGCGCATCACACATGTAGTTTGATAATTAAAAGGTAAATTTTAAGCACACGAAGTCGATGAGCCTTTCTGACACCAGAGGTCTTTCTGAGTCTCCCTAAATGATAGCAAGACCTGATGTGTCTGTCGCTCCTACATCGACCAGCCATCGGAAGGGGGCTCCCCCGTGGAGCGGGCATCACTTTGGGTGCAGAAATTTCTTTCACTTGAGAGCAGCTGTGGGGCGGGGTCTGCCAGGAGCCATCAGTTAACAACATTGCAGCTGAGGGAATCGGCGTCTCGGTCCTAAAGTGGGTATCTGGGCAGGACATCACGGTGTGCACCCGAGCTCGCCCTCACAGTGCTTGAATCCATGTGTTCTGCATAAAACATTCACACCGTCTGCAGGTAGCTTCCCTCCGCGCCGTCCCTCTTCCTAGGTGGAGTTAGGGAGGCGCAGTGTGATGGCTCCTGCAGCTAGCCAGGGCTGCCTTCTCTCTCACCGTCCTGAAGGCTCTCAGCCCTGGCGAGAAGCTCCTTCTCTGGGTGGCCTGCGGCGGGTGGCCCGTTCTCCAGGCTCCGCTCGGTCTGAGTCCCTGCCTTCTTGGGGCCAAGGTGGGGCATGGTTCCTTTGCTTAGGGGAATGTGGAGAAGGGATCCCCACGGAGGCTCCTTCTTTTCCTGTGGTGCAGCAGGAGCGCTGCCTTCCCACACCGTGTTGTTAGCAGCGCACCCCGAAGCCCCTCTGTGTCCTCGCATCGCGCTCTGTCCTCTGAGCCTCCCGGCGGGCTGCCCGGGTCTCAGTGCCACCGCGCAAGCTGACGTTTCTTCCAAACTGCATCCTTTACGTCTTTGCAGCAGAGTGCCAAGGAGAGAATACCAACATATGCTTTCAGAAAGGTTGAGAAGTTCGCCAAAAGTGGAGAATGTGTTCAGGAGGCCTGTTCTCTTCTTTATTCTCACGTTAGCTATGTTATTTGGAGATGAAGTTGGTTGTGCTATTTCCTCCAAAGGAGCAGCCTAATTTTTAATGGATTGGGAGGGAAATTTCATTCCACGTTAACTTACATATCGGTTTCCCATAATTGGAGTGCTATTTGTTCAGTCAGTATCCATCAGAAAAATATATTTGACGGTATAAAGCCTGTCTGAGTCCGACACGCTGGTTGTTAAATATTTTGTGCATCACACCTGCAGTTTGATAATTAAAACATAAATTTCAAGCATGCAACGTTGATTAGCCTTTCTGGCACCAGAGGTAGAGAACCAATCTGGAAACTACTTAGAAACTGTTACCAGTGTAGACACTTCGGTACACACAAGCACTATGCCACGTGTGGTCGTGGAGACAAGCTGCCGGGTTATCTGCTTCAGGCTAAATGCAACATTTGATGTTTAATTTCAGATTATTCTTGTCTTTCATCATCCCAATTATTGATTGAACACAAAATCCACTTTTGAGTCTGACTCTTGTGCCCTATATGTTTTTTAGGAAATTTTTTGCCCATAGGCTGATCAAATAGACCTTTTAACAATCTGAAAAAAATATGTAGACCCTCTGCAATATAAAAATAATGCCCGATTAAGAAAGCAAGAGAACAAATAAAAATTGGAAAATATTTTTGATAGTTATATTTTAATATTTTAGAGTAGGGTATTTCTTACTTGGATTTATGGATAGCACTTAATAAAGTGTGAAAGGAATACTGCGATAATAGAACGAACTAAGAATTTATCAGCAAACTACTCACTGTATTTAATAAACATGCTTCCTCTAGTACATGTTCCGAGAGACAAAACAACCACCTGTGTTTCTGCTTTCCACTAGTGTCTAAGAGCCTGGCACATAGGTGCTCAATTAAAATGTCACACTCACAAATACTGTAGAAGTTTTTATTGCTCATCTGATATTCCACATCACAGCCAACCTGTCTCTTCCCTTCATGTCTTTATTCTCTCTCCTCTTCCTCCTTTCTCAGTCTCCTTCACCTCCTCTTCTTCTCCTTCCTCCTCCTTCTCCTCTTCCCTTTCTTTCCCCCTCCTCCTCTTCCTCCTTTTTCTTTCTTCTTCCTCTTCCTCTTCTCCTCCTTCTTCTCTCTCTCTCTCTCTGGACAGGGCCTCACACCTCGCACAAGTGAATCTCTCCTTCTCTTTAGTTACCTTTGTTCTTCCCTCCGTCCCTTCCTCCCTTCGCAGTACAGAAAGCAGAAGGCTTGCACATGATTACGTCTTCTATTCCTCCTTTGAATATCTTGTCACCAAATTTGTTTAATATTTAGAAAGGGTGTTACCCTGCTGAAGGGTGTGTCAGGTAATTGAGACAAGGAACCCACAACTGATTACATTCTCCTCTGGCCTGTGTTTTATTGTACCTGATTTCTAAGAGAATCTGACCTGTCCCAGTTCCCAGGCAGTCCACGTGGAGGGTGACTGACTATATAGACTAAGTTCTATTTCCAACCACAGGACAGGAACAACCTTCTGTCTCGCACAAAGAGGTGCGTCTCTGTAAGTTAAGAGCAATCAAAGCAGCTCCGTCCTTCCTGCCTTCCTGCCGGAAAGAGGGCAGGTTGCCGGCTGCTGAGGCGCAGAGCTTCGGGCGGCTCAGCCGCCCGAGGGAAGCAGGTTCTGCAGGTGTGCGATGGTGTCTCTCCTGACGGGCGGCAGGAGAGACTCCGGGAGGGACCGGCTGGGCTGGCGCAGCACCCAGCTTCGCCGAGTGCAAGCAGGCGCTGGTTCCTGGGCACCCAGAAATCCTTTGAAAACATGGCGGCGGCCAGTCTGACCTTGACTTTTGAAAGGTAATATTGATGCTTGAGTTCCAAATGATGGAAAAACAGAGACGCATCGTCCTGCTACCTTCTCACCTCCGACTGGCAGGCCTGCTTCCCGCCTGCCTCTCTCCCTGCGTTGCTGTGGGGCCTCCAGCCCTCCTCTGTGGGCGTCTGCTTGGCCGAGCCATCTTGAACAAATTCTTCATTTCAGGCTTGGTTTCTTCTTTGATGGGCTGGGCCTGGTAGTATGTAGCCCACAGTCTTAACAGCAGTGTAGAAATCCGAAGGAAGGACTGAATGGAGAAACTCTTTAAATGCTGGCTCCATCCAAAATTCCCCGCTCTAGATAAGAATAACATCTTGTACCATTAAAACTCTCAAATTAGAATCCCAACTGTGTTTTCAAGATGTAAGAATTTTGCCTTATTTCTCAGTTGCCTTGACATATTCCGTCTATACAGTATATGAAATAAGTGATTTAAGTGCAAAGTTATTTGAACATTTTATAGCACTGAAGTCATATTTATTCTGAGTTCTTTTTAAAAAAATTAAAGAGGGAAAAGAAAAAACTAGTTTTAATATTATACATTGAAAAAGATCTTAATTTTAACAATTTTATGTATGTTTGGTCTCATTTCCTGTTAGATATTTCGAATACTTTTATGGCTACTTAGAAATGTAACTGTCAATATTATAAGTATTACATCATCCAATAGGAAGTATTCACTGCTTTGATTTTAAAGAATGATATTTAAGTAACGCCATGACTGAATTGTAGATTAGGTGAGGAGCTACTACAGAGCTAATCACGTTTTACCTTATAGGTAAATACTTTTAGCCAAGATTAATCTTTCTTTTTTGACTCAGAAGGCCAAAGGCAAACATATGTTACAATTTTTGGATCAAACATAATCATTAAAGCACAAGGAAATTTCCTTTTATTGTAATTACCAACTTCTTCCCTTCCATCACCCACAAAAAGAAGCTGTATCTTGTTCCATGTACTTAATTTGGATGATGGATATAACATATGATACATGTGTCTTAGCTTTACCTAGCACTAAGATGCTACATTACTTTTTATACCATATGACAGTGAAACCATTGCCAAGAATGTTGTTAGAGCATTTAAAAATTGTGAAAGTTTAATGCACCATGATGTGTTGTTTTTAACATGTTTAAGAAAAGAATAAATAGTGAAAATTGAAAAAAATGAAAATGGTTGGTTCCACTCTGTGCAAAATTGTTGTACTTGGTAATGGCGCCACCTTGTGGGTAATTGGTACTATTTCAAGCTTTCGAATCAGTTACTCAAATTTTCCCCTCTTCACCATGGGAGGATACTTAGTACTGTATATGCGATCGAGCAAATAGGTCCTTGTCTATGGACCCCTGACACCCAGGAGTCAGCAGGGACTCAATATATTTCCAGGAAAGGGACAAGCGTGTGCTATGTCTTTTATGTCATCCTCAGAGCTAAATATAAAGCAGTGTTAATTTTTTTCATACAAACTGATTGTTATGTTCTTTGGGGAAAAAAAACAATATGGCTTCCAATTGCTCTTAGTTTTAAGCTGGATCCTTGAACAATGATACGCATTTTTTCCATTAATCTAGAAATTACTTCTCTACTTTTAAATAGCGAGCGTGATATGTTCCTCTGGACAGAAAGATGGTGCCATGGTCAGCAAAGCCCAATGTTTTGGGAGATGAATGCCAGCCACTCAGATGAGCCAGCTCAGCTTTGTCAGTGAACATGATAACAAACTGGAGGATCTGGTGGTGTGTTCTTTCCTAATGGGTGATACAGGGAGCTCCGGTTGAGCAGGAGTCAGTCTGACA
This sequence comes from Hystrix cristata, assembly GCA_004026905.1. Classification (NCBI taxonomy): domain Eukaryota; kingdom Metazoa; phylum Chordata; class Mammalia; order Rodentia; family Hystricidae; genus Hystrix; species Hystrix cristata. The sequence continues at coordinate 71,304 of PVJO010003174.1, read as the reverse complement.
AGGGAGTACTGATACAAGATTACCCTTTACTCCTTCCCTCATACGTGTAAAACAGAATATTGAATGTGAAAATTATCGAATGCAAGAAAGAGGGATAGTATAACAGTATGGTTGAAAAGAAAAAAGATAAGACTGACTTATAACTTAAGTTTTTCATGAATTTTTCTAACCAGATAAATACAGAACTCAAAGTGTTCCCAAGGGTCTGTGTCAAAAACTCAGGCCTGCCTCAGAGGTTATAAGGCAGAATAAGCACCACTTCCAGTGAGCAAGTCTGAAAAAGTAAAGGCCCATTGCGTCCTGTTAATAGACCCATAATTTTGCTTCCTCCAAGGCCATGTACAGGGGCTTTCTCCTCTGTTCTTCAACACAGACCCTTCAAAATGCTCTTTTGTGATTTATTTTAGTATTCATTTAAAAAATCAATATATGCTGTATTGCTTAGCTTTCCTGTTACTGGGACACAATACCTAACACTCAAAACTTGAATGAAGAGAGGGTTAATCTGACTCATGGTTTCATAGGGTTCAGTTCATGGTGAACTGGTTCCATGAAACATCGTGGTGGGAGGGCATAGGAGGGTAAAGTTGCTCTCTTCCTTGCAGCTGGGAAGGGGAGCACAGGGGGAGAGAGCAGGGAGACAGACATCTTCAGGGACCCACTTCTTCCACTGGACCCCACTGATGAGTATAGTGTCCCATGATCTATCATCTCTGTAATAGTCTCTGTATTCAGTCAAGTTAACAATCAAGATTATCCGGCACCTGGGCTTATTATAAAAATATAATACATTATTAACAACTGAAAAGTACCCATAATTATTGTTTAGTTAAAATAGTGTTATGTGGTACTAATAATATCATATGCCAGATATCCTCCAGATTTATTTCAGTTAAAGTTTGTTTTAAAAAGTAAGAACAGAGGCTAGGGATTTAGCTCAGTGGTTAGAGTGCTTGCCTAACAAGAGCAAGGCTCTGAGTTTGGTCCCCAGCACCACACACACACACACAAAAAAGGACATTTTAAACATGTTATTTTTCTTTAATAAACATTAATTTTGTTTTATTAAAATTTTAAATGTTTTATTAAAATCAATCACTTTTTTCTTTAATAAAACATTATTGATAAAATTCTGTATCAACGAATAGAGATTATATAATAAAACCAGCATTTGTGGAAGCATCATGCGTACGTAAAGGGCTTAGACTGATCCTTCCACAAATGCTGGGAAAATGGCCCGTCTTTCTCCATGGGCCATTTTCCCAACATTGACAATGGAAGGTGGTCTTCCCATGCTGAGTTGTGGACCAGAGTGTCTTAGTTACTTTCTCATTACTGAGACACAGTATCTGACCCCCACAACTCTGAGGAGGAAACATTTACTTTGGCTCAAAGTTTGTAGACGTTTCCAGTCCATAGTTGGCTGGCTCCAAGGCAGGGCAGCACTGCAGAGGAATCTTTCAGATGGCATGGCAGACAGGAAGCAGAGACAGAGCTCAAGGGCAGAGGAGGGGGATAGACCCTTCCAGGACACGCCCCAGGGTCCCACCTCTTCCAACCAGGCTTCACCTCCCCACATCACATTTAGCTATACACTTATCAGCGGACTAATCCACTAATGAGTAACACACCCTGATAATCCCATCACCTTCCAAAAGCCCCATCTGTGAATGTAGGAGGCTTTGGGGGGACATCTAAATATAAATCACAACAGAGTATCAGGAAGAAGGGAGTTATGTGACAGGGGGAATGGGAGTCTTCATGTGACCTTGCTATAAAACTTTAGTGTAGCTCGATGGGCTGCACACGTGTAGAACAAATTCTCAGGTGATCTCGGAACAAGTGGCTACTGTAAGAATGAGGCCCGAACAGAGATAACTAGAATTACACTTGGCAGGACCATGTCGGAATTATGATTGTCAGAGCGGACAGACGTCACTGAGCACTTCGGGCTTCTTCTAAGAAAACAGAAAGACTGAACCTTAGAAGTAAAAACCACACTCTAAAATACCACAAATACCATGCAGTTCCTTTCAAAAAAGAATGAGGATGCTTTCACCATTATGACACGGAACAATTTTCAGGATGTTAGTTGAATAATAAAAGCAATGTGGAGACTAGTTTATAGTTTGCTAACTTTTGTGTAGAAAAGGGAGAAAATTATAAAAATATGCCTTTGGTTGTATTAATGTAAAGAAGAAAAAATGAATGAATGCGGTTGCCTGAAAGAGGTGAGGACACGTGAACAGTGCAGAGGTGGATAAGAGATTTACGATGTGTCGTTGTCGAAGGATGGTTTGGATGAGTACAGGACTCTTGGCTGACAATTTTTTCTTTCATCCTCCTGCCTTCTGGCCTCCACCATGTCTCATGAGAGTCAGTCGTTTATCTTATTAAGGTTCCCCGTGTGTGTAATAAGTTTTTTTCCAGTTTCTTGATTTCAAGATTTTTCCTTCATTTTTGGCTTTCAGCACTCTTACTGTGATGTAGCTGCATGTCTCTCTTTGTGCTTATCCTGCAGTTTACTGAGTTTGCTGAATATGAAAATTAGTTCTTTTACGATCAAATTTGGGGACTTTTCAGCCATTCTTTCTGCCAATCTCTTTTTCTGTTCTTTTCTGTCTCCTCTTCACCTGGTGTTTGCATCAGACATAAGTTGGTGCCCTTATTGGTGTCCCGCAAATCTCTGAGGTTACATTCATTTTTCTCCACTCTTTTCTCTCTTCGTCAGATTGCACACTCTCTTTCGAACTATATTCAAACTCACTAATTATTTCTTCTACCAGGTCAAGCCCCTCTAGTGAATTTTTAATTTCAGTTATTGTACCTTTCAACGTATAGAATCTCCATGTATCTCTTTTATGATTTCTATCTCTATTGATAAGACATTGTCAACATGCAGTTTACTTCTCTAAGCATAGGTTTTGTTTTTTTTTTAATTCCTTGAACATGTTTATAATGGTGACTTGAAAGACTTTGTCTCTAAAATCTGACATCTTGACCCTCTTGAAGGCAGTTTTTGTAATTTTTTGGAGGGAGGCTGGGCATCGTTAAACACTTTTCAGTTTCTGTTCACGTCTCACACATTTTTGTTGTTATCGTTGCAAACCAGACATTTTAGATAGCGAGAACCAGGGAAATAGACGGCTGGGCAGCTCTGCAGCTTCTGCATACAGGTTCCCACCCTTCCCTCTCCAGGGCTTGCCGTTGTTTATTTGTTCGGTGGCCAGCTGGACTAATTCGTGAAGTCATTTTGCCATGTGGTGGGAGGCCCCCGGCCGCGTCCCTCCTCGGGCAGACCCGAGTCACAGGCAGGTAGGAGTCTCGCTGTCCTTTCCCGGCGCGCCTGCCGGTCACTCGGTTCCGGCGGAGGCTCTGCTGTTACTGACAGCGCTCTGAGGCATACGGCAGTCGCTCCGCGGGCTGACCCAAGTGCACAGTAAGCATCTGAGGTTGGAGTCTGCTCCGACAGAAGTCAGAAGGGTCTTCGTAGCTGTTTCATTTCCTGGTTCTCTCTGCTAATCCACCTGGCCTATAATTTTGCTATTATCTCTCAGGAAACTATTAGACTCCTCTTATTTATGGCCACACTCCGCTATTTTGGGGAATAATCTTAGACTTGAACTTCTCCGTATTCAGCTTCAAATAAATGTAGTTCCTTTGGTGAGAACGTCAGTCTGTCTGTTTCCTGGACCAATTCCCTGAGCCAGAGCTCTGAAGACAGGGCCAGGACAGCGGCCTCCCTTTCTCCACGCAGATACCTTCCTGTAAGAGCAGGCACTGGGTAGGGGCGGCAGCCTGGTTTTCCCAGTGCCTATTCTGGTATCTAGCCTCTGTCCCACAAGTGAACTGGGTTGAGGACAACCACAGCCCTGGTATTCTCAGCACAGCGCAACTGAAGTGCAGCACCTGCCCGCTGAGTGGGGCTAGACGGATGGGGATAAAGAATTTCTCATTTCTCGGATGCACTAGAATTTAGCCTCTTCAACTTGTGGCGCCGTTTCATGACCTTGTCTTCCAGGGAAATACCACAGTCCGCGTGTGAGAGCTGGGGGAGGGAGCCCTAGGCGCTTAGCTGTGTCCACCGGGGGTGGAATTGCGTCAGGTGAGACGGGAACGGGACAAGCAGGATATAATTCAAACGCCACAGATTCACTGTGCATTTTCTTTCTAGAATGGGCATGAGGAAAACTGGTATAAGTTGAGTTTAGTTTCTTAGGTTCGAGTGGCTAAAATATGAAGATATAAATATATATTCTTGGCAAAGCAGGAGCAAACTTCGTCTTCCATGATGATGGGGTTGGTTAACTGTTTGAACACAGGATGTTTGAAGGGTCACAACATGGGAAGCGAGAGCGAGCTGACAAGGGAAAGGTTCAGATTGCTGCACACGGTGGAAGAGCCGGACTACACTATGGGTTCTAGGTGTGGAGGGTACTAATGCACACAGTTATCATTTTTCTCCAGATGTGTTCAGCTGCCCTGGAGCAGAAAGGGCGGAAGATTGATTGTGGTCATCACCCAAAGGGTTGGGAGTATGCCAGAAAATAACTACTCGGAACATCTTCATAGATATTAAAAACACACGCATCTTATATAGCTATGCTCCAACTCAAAATTTTATGTAAGTATTTTCCCATAGCTTTGATAGTTGCGTGTCTTCTCTGGTTCTTTTCCAGGTTTCCTGTCCTCTTTTACAAATGAGACAGGTAGTAGAGTTGTGGGTAAGGGAGGATTTCAGGCAATGATCTGCCAGGTATAAAGCTTATGTTTGGCACTCACTAGTCACGTGACTCACTAGCCATGTGACCATAGCACCTCTTTGACTTGGGTTTTTAGTCTGTAAAACTGGGAGAAGCTAAGCACAGCCCCTTCAAAAAACTGTTCTGAAGATTAGTGGGCTAATGTACATTCTATACTGAGCACTACCTGCTGCTGTTATTGTTTCAACTGAAATGAAATACTCAAACTGGGAGCAAAAGGAGATATGAGGGATTATAGTCTTATCTTTACATGTGATATTTAATCCCGATATTTCATAGTTTCTCTTTTCTCTTCTCCCACTAAGTCATATAACTGCACATTCATTGTAACCATGAGGAAAGGTCTAAGTCTTAGATTTGTTTGAGTGTCATTATTTTTTTTTTATTATTTTTTACCAAGAAAGAGTGTCATTATTTTTTGCTCAAGACATTGATATCTGAGTATTTACACAGAAGCAGATTGGTTGCTAAACCTCTATCTGCATCTCTTTTGCTCCCAAATTCATCTCATTCTCTAATAATCTCTTTTTGAAAACTGCCCTACATTTTCTTCCCTATAATTAAATCAGAGTCCTGGTTATGGAAGATTATTATAAAGCGCAAGGTCCTCAAGTAGGTTGTAAGCCCTCTGTGGACAGACACCGTGATATCTACCATTTCATAGCTTTAGCACCAAGGAAATTGCCTTTTACAAGAGAGAAAACAAAAACAGCCATCAACGATGCTAAAGATGATGGTCTCAGAAGCTCCCATCCCAGGCTTCTCTGCCCACAGATTTTGAGGGGTGCAGAAGGTAGAGAGAGGAACACGGGGCTCCCGCCAGACAGACTGCGGTGCAAGTCCGAGCTCTACCGTTGAATAGTTTTATAATCTCAAATTTAAAAATAAGTACACACGTGTATGCACACACATGCGCGCGCATGCCGCACACACACACACACACGACATTGTAAATTGTTCAGGAACTTATTAGAAACTTCCTCTCTTTCCCCTCCCAGTACTGCCAACCATAGTTCTTACAGCCACTAGCAGAACAAGCTTGTGCATAAGGCATTTCTTTTCTAAAGCCGCCTCCCACTGAAGTGGGGATACTGCTTTTCTTCCTTAAAGTCCTTAATGCCATCACCTAGTCACTGCCAATCACTCAGCCTTCCCCTTGACTCACCAGGCAGGATTATTCCTTGTCATGTCTTATTTTTGATGCCTTCCTCCAGTTTCTCTTCCAGGACGATACTCCACGCTGTATCGTGCGTGCCTCCTTCCTCTAAGACTCTCGCCGCCTCTTTCTGCCTTCTGAATTGCTGAATTCCTATTCTATCGTGTGTTCCATACCTGCAAGACTTTACCATTTCTCCCTAAATCCCACAAGTAATTTTTCAGGATGTCCCAAAATATATTTTTAATTTTCATTCAACAAGAAAATACTGCAGATTCCTGTTAAATGTTAGTCAAGCTACATTAAGTCTGTATGTTTTACGATAAAAGTGCCAGGGAGCAGAGGCTGTCCCATCTACTCTGAATTCCATTGAGTGTGGCAAATTATACAGACATCGTACAAACCCATGATTGTGATGATACCCAGAGAGGCAGAAAATTAAAACATCTTTCGCTCTGATAGGAATCATGTATTTCCATCCTTGATTACAAAATAATGACATACAACCACGTGTCACACAGAGACTTAAATACTGACAAACACCTTTAAATACCTTACAAGAAAAATTGCTGGTTATTTCGCATTGAAATCTTTATATGATGGGTGATCTCTTTTCATAACTAGTTAAAGGACTTAGTGAAGGCCATGAAATACTGAAGAAAAGAGGAGCAGGATGGGAGGAAAGAAAGTGGGAGTGAACAGAAGAACATCTATAAAATTCTGAGCAACTCAGTGGACAGTGGCTTTGAGGGTGAGAAATTTCATACACACAAATCCTCAGCTGCACTTGTAAATCACCATAAAAACATCTGTGTTTTGCATGTTTCTGCAGATATTTTCAGTTTGCTTGAGGTATTTCTCTGACCTTATGTCTATGTTTTTATTTGTTTTATTTTATTTATTTTTTGAGACAGGGTTTCACCAGGTAGTCCAGGCTGGCCTTGAACTCACTATGTAGCTCAGGCTGACCTTGAACTTTCGGTGATCTTCCTGCCTCAGCCTTCCAAGTGCTGGGATTATAGGCATGTGCCAGCATGCCTGGCATTATGTCTATGTTTTTTTTTTGGTTTTTTTTTTTGGTGCTGGGGATTGAACTCAGGGCCTTGTGCTTGCAAGGCAAGCACTCTACCACCAAGCTAAATCCCCAGCCCTAAGCCTATGTTTTTAAGACTCTATTCCATTAATAATCCCACATCTATGTTCCCTTTCTAATGAAGACTAGAGTATTTTATCCAAGTCATGACCACAAAACAGCAATTGGCTATTAAAAAATACCCAAACTTCCCGATGTGGGAGAATATGATCTCCGATAAAGCTCTATGGTTATTCTAAGAATGTGGCCACTTCTCAAACTATTTTTAGAATTTCTCTTTGGAATCACCTTCAGCTAGTTAAAAAGCCACATAGGAAAGCCAGTGTTGTTACTTTACAGAATATATATACGTACCTCTGTGTGTGTGTGTGTGTGTGTGTATGTTACCTTATTCAATTCGACTTCATATTAGTTTGACTATATAAAAACATCAAATTTACCACAAAAGAAAAGATTTTTCTACTATGAAAGTTTTTTTTTTTTTAATGTGAAAGCATTCTGACAGCGGCATCCTAGAAGTTATCAGAAACAAGAGCGACAGGTTAGAATAACCAGAAAGCCTCCAAGTTCCCTGAGGCAGATAGTTTGGGGGGTACCGGTGGAAGGGACACTAATGTTTACGTATAATGTTGGAATACTTTCCTTGTTATCCTTTAATCCTGCAATGTTGTGGCTCAAACGCAGGGACTGGGCTCTGTAGGCAAGCGCTCCAGCTTTCAGCTACGTCCCCAGCCTCGGAGCACCTTACAAACAGCCATATTTCTTTCTGTGCATACTTCAGATTTGCCCTTCGGATAGCTGCCTTTTATCTAGTAATAAACCAACCTTTCAAAATCCTAAATTGGTTTTAAATAGGATCCGAATTTAAGACTTCCCACAGTGATCGCACACTTGAGGAAGAGCGCACCGATGTAGGTAAGAATAGGAACTGCCTGCTCCCAAACCTAAACTCTCCAAGCCTTTGCCGGAGGCGCAGTCGCCGAAGCTGAAGTTTTGTGGGATGCTGGTGACTCGGGGCCTTCGAGCTGCTCCAGGGACGCTGCTCCTGAAACCGACTGTCTGAACATACACTATTTGCATTCAATGATTTGTTTGTTTCACAGTGTGATTCCTGTAATACCAGAGCTTTCCGGTGATTGTGAGTTGCGTTTTGGCACTTACAATGCACAATGGTTGGTTGTGTGGTTTAAGATTTAATTTTTGCACTTGACAATCCTTTCGGCACTTCGTCTTTTATGTCGTCCGGGGGAGTGGTCAGCCTCCCCCGTCTAGTCCTAGACGTTTGGCTCCTGAGACCCACGCGTGCGGCGCAGTCCCGCAGCTCCCAGCCAACGCGCCCTCCGAGGCCATCCGTCCCGCCCGCCGTCAGAGGCTGGAGTCGCGGGCTTCGGATTTAGGCTGCTCGGCCGCCGCCGTCACGGGCTCCGGCGGGCCCTCCCGGCAGAACAGCACGACCGGGTTCCTGCGGGCCCACAGGGCCAGGTCGCCGGCCGGGCCGGACGCGGACGTCCTGCGGCAGGCCCCGAGCCGGCCGGCGGAGCGGCGCCGAAGGCGACCCCGGCCGGGCAGGAGGGCGCCGGCGTTCCGCGTCCGGTAGCCGCCCCCGCGGCTGCGCCCCAGCAGCACGGAGAGGTGCGGGTTGCGCGCGGCGTAGATGAGCGGGTTGATGGCGCCGTTGGCCCAGGTCAGCCACACGGCCACCACGTCGAGCGGCGAGGGCGCCCGGCCGGCCTGCGCCTGCCGGGCCGCGGCCAGCAGCACCAGCAGGCAGTAGGGGCCCCAGCAGCCGATGACGAAGACGATCATGAGGAGCACGGTGGTGGCGGTGCGCGCCTCGCCGAAGAAGCGCAGCACGCGCGCGTGGGTGGTGGCGGGCCGCACGCGCACGTCGCACAGGCGCACGGCCCTGCCGATGCGGTAGTGGCAGAAGCACATGAGCAGGAAGGGCAGCAGGTAGCAGCCCACCACCAGCGCCACGCTGAAGGCCGCGCCCAGCTGCGCGGGGTCGGGCGAGGTGCGGTAGAGGCAGCCGTGGAAGCTCTGCGCGGCGGCGGCGGCGGCGGCGGCGGCGGCGGCGGCGGCGGCGGCGGCGGGGGGGGGCTCGCGGGGCGCCCCGAGCAGCAGCTCCCAGGGCAGCGAGAAGCCGAGCGCCGCCAGCCAGGCCCCGGCCAGCAGCTGCAGCGCGCGGCGGCGGCCCAGCTTGTCGCGCGGCGGCCGCGCGATGGCGCAGTAGCGGTCGAGCGAGATGAGCGCCACGCTGAGCGAGGACACGATGCCGCCGCACGAGCTGAAGAAGCGGCTGGCGGCGCAGAGGCCGCGCCAGGGCCCCGGGCCGCCGGGCGGCGCCAGCAGGTCCAGGAAGGCGGCGGGCAGGCAGAGCAGCGCGGTGAGCAGGTCAGACAGCGACAGCGAGAGCACGAAGGCGTTGGTCACCGTGCGCAGCGCCCGGTGCTTGGCGATCACCCCCAGCACGGCGCAGTTGCCCAGGCTAGACAGCAGGAAGATGAGCAGCAGCACCAGCGCCTGCACCGCCAGCAGCGGCGCCGCCGCGGGGCCCCCCGCCGGCCTCGCCCCCGCCGCCGCCGGCGCGCCCGGGCCCCCGCCGCCGCCGCTCGCCTCGCTCCGGTTCCCCAGCGCCGCGGCCGCCGCGGTGGCCGCCGAGCCGAGCGAGAGCGCGGGGGGCGTCCCGCCGGGCGCCGAGGGGGCGCCGGGGCGCGGCGAGGCCATGCCCGGGCCTGCGCATCCCGTCCGGCCGCGGCGGGGCTCGGGGCGCGGGCGGGCGGGCGGGCCGGCCGGCGGCGCTCGCCCGGACCGGCGGAGCTTTGACGTGGGCTCCGGGCGTTGCCGGGGGAATCGCGCGTTTACGCAGGAGCGCGGGGCGGGCCGCCAGTCTGTCCCCGCGGAGAGCCGGTCCGCCGCCCCGAGTCGCCCGTGGGGTCCGGCCTGGTGCCCCTCGCTGGACACAGGCGCTTCCAGGGTGTGTTTATGACAGGAATCTAGCAGCTTACCTGAACAGCAGCCCCTCCCCGAGCAGCACAATTTACACAGTCTTAAACGTGGGAGGCCCGCAGAACCACTTCGAGGGCCTCAGTCCCTTCCGGACGCTGCGGGTCTGGGTGGTGCCCAAGATCTGCACGCGTAGGGCGGCGAAGGCGGCCCAAGGACCACACCGGGAGACACTGAGGTAGTGGGCTCGTTGAATTTCAGATCCCCTGGCTGACTCCCAGTACTCCTGAGGTTGGGCCCCTCACTCTGAACTGGCTTGATTCTCAAGCACAGGTTCTGCGGAGCTAGGAGTTGGCGTGTTGGAGGGAAGACATCATCTTGTTTTAGAGGCCCTGGAACTCCGGCCCGTAACTGGTGAATACCTGGGAAGACGGGAAGCAGTAGGCCTGAGTCCCTGCCTGCTGGTGCCCTTCATCTGAGCCCCAGACTGTGGTGTGCTTCGAGTCTAAGGTGCTGCCAGCCAGGGCGTCACCTGAGATGAAGCTGACACCTGCCTGAGACACACAGGAACAGAAAATGGGTGCTTCCCGGGGGAGATTGCACTACAAGGCACTGGGAGGGGGAAAGGGGAAAGTGTGACTTCCCCTCCAGGTCACCCTGGGCTCTTCTCCAAAGCAGTAGTTTGCATGGTGTGAGCCCTGGACCAATAGCATTATGGTGATTTCACAAGTTTCCGCACTCAGAAAGCCAAACGCTAGGCCCCACCCACATCCGAGTCCGACCCTGTGGGCGAGCTATGCAGCCGCCTGCATTTTAACAAACCCTCCAGCTGATCCCGATGCACAGTCAAGTTTCAGAAATACTGATCCAAAGAATGGTTAACAGCCAGGCAAGGTGGCACATAGCTACAATCCTAGCACTCTGGCAGGCCGAGGCAGGAGGCTCACAAGTTTTAGCCGGGTCCAGACAACTTAGCCAGAGTGTCTCAAAATCTTAAACTATGAAAAAGCCTGGGGATATAGCTCAGTCCAAAGGCCCTGTATTTGTTCCCCAATACAGGGGTGAGGACAGGTTGCCTGGAGAGGAATGACTAGCACACTTGTAGATCTTCGGGTCAATGATATTAGAGCTGTGAATGCATGTGCCAGTGAAGTGAAACGTATCCATGAAACTCGAGTCTGAACAGAAGTACTTTTAAGGTGGTAAACTAAGACTGGGTTTCTCAGCCTCAACATCAGTGACACTCTGGGACAAATCATTTTCTGGTGGGGGCTGCCCTCGGCATCAGGATACTGAGCAGCACCCAGAGTCACTGTCCACCAGAGGCCAACAGTACGTCTCCCAACTGTGACAACTAAACGTGTCTGAGCTAGAAACTGCCAGATTCCTCTTAAGGGCAAAATCAACCCCGGGTGAAAATCAGGACAAAAGAGAATTATTACAGATTCATTTATTTGGCAAACACAATCTTCTAACATTATTCTTAGTTTAGGAAAAAACAAGGATTCTAGCCAGAGGCCTACAGTCTTAGGGAAACACAAGTGTCTTACAGGGTGGTCAGTGTTAAACATACGGGAGTGGAATTCTGTGCGGGTGACCGATGCTTCTTAGGGTAGCTGATGGAAGATGTGGCACGAGAGGTGATATTGGACTCTCTCCCCAAACATGAAGGGCGAAGGACATCTGATGCATGTGTAAAATGAGTAGCGTCTGAGCCCTAAGAGATATGGACCCCAGGGGTGAAGTGATAAATGATGGACGTTCACTGTGGCCCTTTATAAGAGCCTGTACGCCACGCTATCGGGATTGAGCTTCGCCGAGGGAGGAAGCCAAGGAGGGTCACAGTCTGGACTCCAGCCCGCGTGTCTGGCTGCGTGGTATCTCTCCCCAGTGTGTGAAAGCACCTCCTCAACCTCAAAGCCTTCTAAATGGACTTCGTGACCCTGCTGCTTCTTCCCTTGAAAACCCTGCTCCTTATATTCTGTATCAGAAGATGGCACATCATCCATCAAGGTTACAAGCCTCAAACTTAGGAGTCTTGCTTGATAAAGGCCTCCTCCTTACCGTCAGCCTGTGTGCAGTCCATCTCCAAGACGTGGGGATTTTACCTGCATCGTGTGCTTCTTCCACTGCTCTGCCCACCACCTGAGTTGTAGCTTTCTCTCGGGACTCCCGTCGCCGCCTCCCCAGCAGTCTTGCCCACTTACGTCCCTGTTCCACGCTGTAGGTCAAAGGCTCTTCTAAAAGCTTTTCGTCACACTGGCCTCTTTGAGTGGCTTAAATCTCCCGTCTGGGAGTTTAGACTTGCTGTCCCCTCTGCCTAGAAAGCTCCCATCCCCCCAACTCTCTAACGGCCTCCTCTCCACATAGATTCGTCCCTCAGGAGTATCTCACTCAGCTGCCGTCTCCTGCCCCCAATATGTCCTGTTCCCTTGTTAATCTCACAGCACTCTGCACTTCTACTTGTAGCATATAACCCCTGTCCGTAATCATATTTTTGGGTCGCTCAAGTATTGCTGCCTCTCTTCATTTGGCTTTGCATTAAATATCCAGTACTTAGCACTTAGCAATCTGCTAGATAAACAAAAAATGTTTTGAGTGACTTTAGGAAAATAATCCAGAAGAAAAGGCAGTGCCATTGCTGCGGTGGGAAATGAGAGCCTGAAGTCAGCACTGACAGGAAAAAGGAGCTGTTCAGGAGGCAGTGTGGGGAGGGCTTCTCTGATACAAAGATCACAACAGTGAGGACACTGGCTTACAGAAGCAAACGAGGACAGGGCAAGTTCAGACCGACAGCCAGACCCCCAAACAAGAGAAGTCTGGGTAGACAAAGATAAAACTAACTGAGGGTGTCTTTCCAGAGCACCCTCATCTTCTCGGCTTCAGGCTATTTTCAACCCTACACCCCTTCTCCCAACCCAGGTCTTGGAGACGTGCAGGCAGGCTTCCTGCAGTCCCAGCAAGACCGCAGGTGGCGGAAGAGTTTCCAGAAGGAAAGGAGGGTGTGGTTGACCGAAGGCCAAAGGAACGAGGTGGGCCACCCCCACAGACACACAGGTCCTGAGCACCAACAGAGGTCACAGGGTGTGGAGAAGGAACCAGGCATAAACCCAGCTTCCTGTTATCAAGTTAGGGGATTTGGGAGGAAGGGCACCATCCAGGGAGTTGAATTTAGTTTGTCCCTTTAGTGAGTCTGCACTGTGGCTCTGGACCTCAGGAGTGAGAGACTTGGGTTGTCAGCCTCTTTACAAGGTAGAAAACCACAGCACAAATGTGACAACGGAGGGGCAGGATGCTGTCTAAAGACAGGAACCATAGATGCAGGGCCCAGCGAGCAGTGGAAGTCAGTGGTTGAAGGAAGCAAAGCAGGGCGGTGAGCAATAGTAGTTAATGAGGCACTTTGGCCTACTGAGAATCAGCTGTCCTGTTTTTGTTTTCAGAAGACAGGGTGAGATAATTTCCTCAGTCTCTTCTGAGTTTGTAAGTTACTGTGTTCTTCAACTTTCTCCTTTACCTAAAAAACAGGCTTTTCATATACAGTATTTCAGAGCCAGAGAAGTTGCCAGGTAGAGACTCACACATTCCCTGCATGCAGAGTAAGAAGTCTAGAAGCTCACATACCAAGGGAAGGGGTTAGGCTGACAGCAGGTGGAGGGACAGGGGATGTCTGTCTCAGTCTGTGTGTGATATACAGGTTTAACTACTTAGAATTCAGTGAAGGAAGGCGGTTAGAGAAACTTAAATGAGTTAGCTGATGAGGGGTGGCCCTTGCTGAGATGGGCAGGATAGGGGAGCAGTGTCTAGAAAGATGGTGGGACCCCACAGCACACGCGCCACGGTGGGCACGCAGAGCCTTCTCTGTTGCCTCGTGAGCACTGGCTACTCGGATTTAACGGCCATGTTGGCGCCTTGTGATAAATAAGTGGCTCTGGACTGCAGTTCTGGCACTTCTCTCTAGGAGGTGGAACCAACAGGCGGTATGCCTGCCTAGATACTCGGAGGTGGGAGGAGGCGCACTCCCCTCCCGTGGTTTTCACTCGCAGGGAGACAGGCCAAAGTACAGAACAGTATTCACTGCACGGCAAGGGTTAGGCTCGGACTCAGACTAGAATTCAGGAAGAGTTAGGTAATACGTATCTTCTAATGTTCAAGAAAAATACAGCATCTTCATGAAAGGATCTTATCTTGAGCAAGTTCTGGCGGTCCCAAGAGGTGAAAAAAGTGTACTAGGAAAACACTGGAGTTGCAATCAGAAGGCGGAGGTCAGCGCCTCTGGAACGCCCTTGGCAAGGAGAGTTGTTTGATGTGTCTGACCCGCATCTCCCTCACCTGCACAGACAGACACGGACAATGATACACACAGGCGAGGCGGAGGGCGGGGCCTGCCCTGGCGGGGGTGACCGGTGTGCTGGCTCAGGACAATGTTAGGACAGTAATAAAACCAACTAAAAATCATCTGCTTATTTTCATCATCAAGAAGTGACAATTCTACAGTGTCAGGGATAAAACTCCCGTCTTGGTAGCTACAGGATACGAATATGCACTCTGTGGTGTACTTCCTTAAAGCAGACACTATGCATATGGTGCATTATAAAATGCTGTAAGATGTAACTCATGAACAATTTATTTTTTTTCAAATTAATGTGACACAAGATTTGGAGAGAAAAATAGTGGTTCTGGTTTTATTTTTTTTTTTAAAGTACAGCAAATCTAATCTGTAGAAAATCACTTGGTCACATTGAATTAGTGATACTGTCATTTTTTGGAGGTAAATGTGTTGTCACAGAATTTTATAAAAACTGAGCAAAAAGCAGCACAGCATTTTTGAGTAACTGGGAAATCAAAACATTAACTTTATAGTTTTTCTTTTGGTCAGGTTATTAAACCACAGACCTTGTAACTGGTCAGTGCTGACGTGTTGGTGACAAAGCCAGTTACAGTGAATTCATTTTTCGTATGCTCACAAATAAAATACTATTACCTACTTCACTAAAGAATCTACTGAGAGTAAGTGCTTCCATTTATGATAACTGACAGTGATCAAGGTTCACAGACAACCAGTAACTAGTAAGTGCTAATAACGAGCATTTCCTTCATGTTTTAAATCTACCTTGCATGCAGCTGAAGAGTATGACTCAGTCCCTTGTAAGTGATTCAGTAATTTCTACCATGTACTGCACTTCAGTAATGTTATGAGCGATCCCTTTTGTAAGAGCCCAAAAGAGGCTGGGGGTATAGCTCAGAGGCAGAGCACATGCTTAGCATTCATGGGGCCGTAGGCCGTGGGTTCAACCCTTTCCCAGCCCCTTACACAAAGCCTTCAAGAGACAGCGAAGTCTGTTACTGGTTTGTCTCTGCAGGGTCCGTTTATGGCTCTCCAGCACGTGTGGGTGGGGAGCTGGCGCTGAGCACCCAGGACCCCGTGGCTGCTCTAATGTTGCCTGGTGAAGGCACCTTAGTCCACCCAGCCCTTCCTCGGGTACTTGTGCTAAGTGCTGAGCATGTTTTCGTCCACCTCCTGTGCGTGCTCTTGTGCAGGTCATTATTTCTCTCAAAATAGAACCCTAAAATAACAAACTCGTCAAGTTCATTGTTGAGATGGTTACACTTTCAGCTATTATTCAGAAAATCTTTAAAACAAAATGTTATAGCCATTACCATAGAGTAATATTTTAAAAGATTTTAATTTTACCCGGTATGTTAATAACTAGAAAATTTTTCTGAAGTTTTGGCACTTTACGTGCTAGACTTCGGTGGTATCTGCACCAAAAAATATTAGCAAATATGAGGTCTGATGACTTTCTATTCAGCCACAGTATACCATTTTAAAAAGAATGGCAATTAGCTTACATGAGTAACTGGACATTGGTTTTCACATAACGTAGAGAAAGCATCACTTATGAATAATAATGACTTTAGAGGAAAGCCCTGAAGTACCCTGGAGCTGGTCACTTGAGAAGAAAGCCATCTTTCAGTGGGTCATCATCTTCCACTGTGAAGCTCGCCGTGCCTGTGTAATGGGCTTGTCCGGACACTTCTACTATCACGGCTTTGAAATCGCCGCATTTGGCTTCCTAAGAAAAGAAGATGAAAAGAACACGTATCAACACACTGCACACATGCTGTGTGTGACGTACAAGTTGTACTCTTGACTTTTATCATGCGAAGAAAAACGCAAGGCTTCGTCCTTTGGGCAAGAGAAATGAAAGGACTACAAGGCGAGTGATAGGGCCAGATGTGTGTTTTAGATAAATTTAGCTGTAAAGTGTGGGACAAACTGGAGAGGGAAAAGGCGAGAAGCCAGAAACCCGTTAAGAGAAAACCTTGTTCACTGACTGAATTTGGGGTCATTAGGTAGTTTCTGGTGAAGATGAAGGAGAATGTAATACAGAGAGCCTCTGCCTGTAGATCAATGAATATAGTAAGTAAAGAATTAGGAGTAAGTTCAATATGAGCATAATTTGTGGCGTGGAAGTACTGACAGTGATGCCATCTTAACCATAGTGGGAAACCAAAAGGGCAGCACATGAAAGGGAGGGAGGGAAGGACGGACAGAAAGAAGGAAGGAAGCCTTAAAAGCCTGTATGTTAGGACAGACTGTTTGCTAGGTTAAAGGACTCTCCTAAGTAGGTAAATTCACTCAATGTAGATTAATCAATCTATAGATTTCATTTACTACTGTGAGAGTTATTCATTAGCTCAGGACATTTAAAATTTGACATTAAAAAAATTCCTTTTTTTTCAACTCTTTGTGGCTTTATGTCCTATTATATAAAACGACACACTCTTAAGGAATTTAAAAGAAAAAGAACAAAAAACTCCAAACTCTCTGTAGTGGTTCTCAAACCATTTCGTCTCAGGACCTCTTTATACCTTAAAACTTGAGGAACCCCTAAGAGTCCTCCTTAGATATAAGTTTTATTTACCTATATTTACTATACTGTGAATTACATATATTTGTTCATTACTTCACTTAAAAATAAGAAGCCTATTTGCATATTAATAGAAAAACATATTTTTGTGAAAATAATTATTTGCAAAAGAAATTAATGAGAAAGTGGCATTGTCTCACATGTGTGCAAGCCTCTTGCATGTCTGGCTTATAGAAGACAGCTGGATTCTGACATCTGCTGCTGCTTGCAATCAGAAATATCACCCACTTTGTGGCCTCTGAATGCCACTGGACATTCTTGAAAGAGTGAAGGGCAAACAATGTCTGAGCCCATTATTCACCTTATAGGCCCAGGTAGAGCACCCCAGGGACTCTCAGTGGTCCCGAGACCCAGGGGAATGGAAGGTTTTCACAGGCCTGCTTTAGAATTCCCTTCTGAGAGCTGAGTGAAAAAATGTATCCAGCACTCAGGCCCGCATCTCACGAGTGAGTTTCCGCACTTGGTGCTCACCCTCACGGCACTGCCTGTGAACACGGAACCGGTGGTGCTGCTCCTGAAGGCCCGGGGCTGGTTCAGGGCTATGAGGCCTTTGTGATACTGCAAAGCAACGCGGGCCGTCACTCCGGAGCCGGTGGGGCTTCTGTCGACCTGTCAGAGCAAATGACGGCAAGAATGTTCACAGCATACTAGCATCATAGTCCTGGCGTCTGCAAACATTTACAGGCTTAATACCTGCTCATCTGCAAACACACAGATGTTGGTGGTGGGTTCCGTGTCGTAAGCGTCTCTCCCGTCTGTTAATATAGTTCCATATAGAAAGGCAAGGTCTTCACTCTCGGGGTGAGTAATTTTAAACTGTAAAATAGCAACAATGAAATAATCAGCCATATGGAAAATAAGTATTTTGATTTAAATTTATCTTTATAAATAATGTAGACGGGGGACTCCCAGGTATAACTTTGAGCAAGGCACTAACTGCTAGACATCATTCTCTAAATAAATATAATTTTATTGGAAGTTATGATTCTCATCATATTTTGAGTCCCTTCTAAGGAGAATGCACTGCATATACCCTCAACTAAAGGAACCATTGTTTTATCCACATACCCCCAAAACACGCCCCCCCCCAACACACACGCATACTGTGAAGCACTAACCCCTGCATGGCGGGTCTGCAGGCTGGCTGGGGCCGAGCTAAGGGTATCATATTGTCATTCTCAGCAGCCTGAAGGGAAGAATGTGAAAAATCAGTCAAGGAGAGTCTAGAGCCGAAGTTAGTACCAGCGAGAAGAGACACAGACGGTGAGAGGCCACAAGCAGACGCAAGTTAAAAGGATTCCTATCTAAGGTAAGAGAAGCAGCTGGGTGAAAAAAGGTGAAAGGACCACAAAGGAGAAAGCCAGTTGCTTCCATGAATAGCAGCAGACGCACAGAGGCAGAAGCGGCATGGCAGGCGGCTGAGTCCCTCGATGGGCCCAAAGGTGTGCTCAGTGCCCCCAGTTTTGGGGAAGTCTAGTTCCTTACATTCCCTGGGTTTCTGCAGTGCCCAAGAGTCAGAGATTACTATAATCTTCTCCGTAGATACTTAAAATTAGTATACCGCATTCCCATTTAAAACAACCGGACAATTTGGGGTCTTAAAACTCAAAGGGTCCAACTAAACCCCAGTCAAGCAGGCCTGCACGTTGATCACTCACAGCCCCTCCGCCCACCCAGGACAAGCCTGTTCACGGATGCGCTTGCTCCCCACCAGAGTGCCCTCCTGGGAGGCGGAGTTTGTTCTTCCTTTGGGCCTGTGGCATCTGTCGTAGTGTCCGACATGCAGTAAGCTCTTGGCAAATGTTTGTTAAAAGAGTGAATGAGGACGAATTTCTATCGTACTAACTTGAGCCCCTCACTCCACCCACGGTCTTCCCCTAAATCTGCACCAGAGATGGCTCGTCAGCAGCTGACCGGGTAGCCCTGCTGCCTGCCACCCAACCACAGAACTCAGGCTCCACGGTGCTGCCACCTGCCCAGGACGCTCAAGCTTCACACCCGATCACTCCTATTCAGAAAACTCTCTTTTACAAATCCCCCATGATGAATGTTACCACTATGTACATCTAAAACGTACCACTAAAATAAAATTAAAAAAAGAGAAAACGCTCTTTCTCTCGATTTAATTTAAAATGAGGTGGCATTATTTTGTGCCAAAATTTTCAACTATTAGTTGCCTGCTTGATGGAACAGAAAACTGATATAAATTCAGAGCTGTGAAGTTACTATGATAAAATAATTCCACATGTTGATATTGACAGTTTCTGAAAAATGATCATTTAGAACAGTAATAGAGTGCATGTTTTCATTGTTATTTGAGTTACAGATTATATTAAATTCAAACTTTAAGAGTTTAAGAGTGTTAAATGAACCATAATTATGAATGCAAGTATATTAGACAATATCTTAAGTTATTTTTTACTGCTACTAATTGAATGTGTCAAAACACTCAAATACTGTTGCATCTTTGAGTCTAGACATAAAGGTAAAATAGCACTACTTGTGCTACAAATGAAAGAATATTCTAGACTTATTATTTAAACTGATTTTATTATCAGAATAGTTTCTTCCTCAGCCCTAACTAGTTACTTGAATAGTCACTTGAGTAAGTTCTTAGCAATACAAAAAAATTCACTAATTAGGAATTAATATTCTTTATGAGAGCCTTATTGGACCCAGTGAAAATATCTTTAAGCTACATTTACACTCATCATTTTCATGTTTTTTAGAAAAAATAACCACATAGCAAAACACATGCATTTCAAATTAATGGAATTAATGGAATACTATATGTTATTTGTATGTTTAAACAACTGTAAACTATATTAGCATACACATGTTAGTGAAGTTAATAGGTATCATTTATTGCCATACTTATTGAACATTTATTATGGGCTGGGCAGTATTCTAAGTCCATGTGTTGACTTATTGCACTTACAACACCCTAAAAACAGATACCGCATGATTTCCATTTTGTAGACTGGAAAACCAAGGAACATGATTACATAACTGAGGCACGTGGAGATTATAGAACAAGGTTAAGAAGGTTGTAAGTGGCAGAGCTGAAACTCACCAGTAGTCCTGCAGCTGAGCTGAGATACTAGCCAGTGCCCTATTCCTAGCACTGTTAGACGTTACATGTGTGAGTCTACAGCTTCCTGGGAGACGTAACTCCCAGTGCCCCAGGCCATGGCGGGAGGCGCTCGCTGCGAGGGCAGACAGGACTGACCTGAGCTTTCACGGCCTCAGTCACGGCACTGGCGGCATCCACGAGGTGTCTTGTCTTTGCAGAACAGACATCAAGTCCTAACTGTTCTGCACTAACAAAGGCATAAAACGCGCCACCGTACACGACGTCCACCATCACCTTTCCACGTCCGGGAACATCCACCATGAGATCTAAAGAAGAGGTGTTTGGAAATAAGTTTCATTATTTTAGCAAAATTCACAGCATTTTTAGTATGTTTATTCGGGGGGGGACATTTTCTTGTCATAAAAAGGAATGAAGTAGAAATCCACTTTCTAAATGAGTATCAGGTAAATGACAGCCGAGTGCGTGTACTCTCAAATTAATAATGTTTGTGTAAGTTAGTCAACATCTGAGTGCTGTTTCTCCCAATTATATATACGTGTTACTTACTATGACTCTTTTTTAGAAGACATCGTAGAGGTGAGAGACAAAGCCCTGGGACATCAAACTGCAAACACTACGTGGGCCCCTGATTGTACCACTAGAGATGGTTTAAAATAGCATTTGGATTTCCAAATTGGATTTCTTCAGGTATAATGTCCAGACAAAATTTTTCTACGTAAATTACATGCAAACGCATTTATTTACATGTCATCATCTCACTTAAAGCGTCCTTCAAGCAGACACTCAGAAGAAAGCCGCTGTAGTTTGCCCCACAGCATCGTTTTGCATCAGGAGTTTGATGAGAGCATGTTAAATCTCTGACACACTGCAAGTGTCACTTAAAGGTCAGCTGTTTGAAACCCCTTATCTGCTCTTCTAGAGAAATGGGCTTGGGTAACACTTCAGTGTTTAGTTTAAAGTGGTCTTTACGCCTCGAATGTTCTTCTCCCTCCTCCCTAGTGCAAGGTGACGTGGCAGCCACTGTCTTGGGGGAGGCTCGCAGCAAGGGAGAAAGTAGGTCCTTCTGGTGTGGTTGTCCTATGGAAATTTTCAAGGGAAAGCCAAGACTGTCCCAGAGGGAGAAACATTTCTACTAGCCAACAGAAACCGTCCTCTGGACTGGCGATAGAGGAGGCTAAAGGTCCCAAGGACCTGGGTTGACTCCCCTAGCACCACGGGAAGGGGTGGGACGGAAGCAGCCGACCAGAGCAGGAGGCAGTGGGGAGGGCAGGGCTGCTCGGAGACGAACTCTGGCTTCCCTGGCCTGCTGCGCAAGCAGAGGCCATAGGGCTCTCTTTGCAAGGTACTGCTGACTCTTAAGAAACCTTTGCTCACCCGATACCAGGCAAGGGGGTGGAGGGGCGTGGATAAGTCACCAACAGGACAGAGTGGGGTCTCAAGTTCAGAAATTTCATTGTGAAGAAGAAAGTATTTCTCATATACCTGAGTTTTCACACCGAGTCACGTAAGATTACCAGCATGCTACGAGTTAGGTCTACAGAACCCTTTTAATGTATCATGTGTCAAGACAAAGTAAGTTTATAATCAAGAGTAAATAATGCTTGCAGATCTTAGCAACAACACCAAATCAAAAATACCCTTCTTTTAGCTAGATGTGGGCTAGCAGGCCTGTAATCCTGGAAAGCTGGGAGGCTGAAGCAGGAGGATTTCAAGTTCCAACCCAGCCTGGGCAACTTAGTGTGTTTTAGTGAGACCCTGCCTCAAAATGAACAATTTTTAAAAAGAGCTAGGATATAGTTCAGCGCAAAGGCTCTGGGTTCAATACCCAGTACTGCAAAAAAAAAAAAAAAAAAGAAGGGAAAAAAAAAGGCTTTATCTTGATGCAGATGTAAGATGAAAAGTAGGTTTAATGAAAGGAGAATGAGCCAGTAGATGGGAATAAAGGACCACTGGAATGTAGAAGCTAAGGCTTAACGGGGGGGTGTAGGCACAGACTGCCACCTCTCTGACATGGGCAAAGGGCTGCAGCTCGGTCCACCTGCGCCCTTCTCTTGACGGTGCAAGTGGACACTGCGTCAGCTGTCAATCCCAGGCCAGGCACAGTGAGGAAGCTGGCTCCAATGAACCGATCAGTGAGCCTACAACCCCTCTCCTGGTCCATTCTAAAATCTGGGGCTCCGGTTTTCTTGGGGTGGGCAGTTGGGTAGGGCGCTCTACCTCTCTGAGTTTGTTTCTTCCTCTTCAAAATGGACCAGATGTCCTTCAAAGTTACTTCCATCCATTCATTTTAAAATAGTTTAATTTCAGTGGGAATAGGAGTTTCAAGAGGACCAGACATCTATATTTGTCAATCAGCATATTCTTCAAATGTCATGTATTTAGCTACTCATTCAACAAGCATTCATTCATTAACTACTGCTCTCGATACTTGGAATACAGTGAAAAAAACAAAGGCGCTCGCACTTTGGCACAGTGGAGGGTAGCTGAACTCAGCAGCTCTCTGAGGTGGGTACTGGTGGTATCCTCATTCTACAGACTGCAACACTGAGGTGTGGACTCTTTCACGAGGCTGCGGAAGAGCAGAGCACTGCTCCTGAATGAGTGCTGTCCCCTGCCTTTTATGCATTTTCAAAGTAGAGAATATAGGATTTCATTTCCTTAATAGCTCAACAGTCGTAAATGCTAATTATCGCACTGTCACGGGGTAGCACTCTCAGAACTAGTGTGCCCAAGGGGTTGGCCATCTGCCCTAACCCACCCAGGACTACGGTGGTCCTGCAGTCAGCTGTCAACTTCCACAAAATCCAGAGCTCTAATCTTCTGCTAGAGTTGCTTGGGGGGAATTTGACAGGCAAATCCTAAACATCAATTCTGTCTCCCTCAAATGCTAATCTGAATGTGACACCATTGTCTCCTAAAGGGAAAGTGGCATCGATTTCCTCAGATGCATTTACCACCTTGTGCATCTCAGCTTCCTGTGGTGGCGCTAAGACTGACAAATGCCTGTTCTGTTACAGTGTCATTCATGAGCTGGTTAATCTGGAAGCCAATTCTTCAGGCAGGATCAAGATCAACTTTCTAACTGAATGACTCGCATGGCTTGATACTCTGAAGAAAAGGAATGATAACCCTATTCCTAGATGAACTAAAGTAGCTACCGGCTCACTTCCAGTCACTAACCTCTACGCTAGAATTCAGCTCCTTGGAGCGACAGCTCAGGGAGACCAGATACCAGGTCCCATGCTATCCTTCTTTGTAAGGAATATGGCTATGCAGATGTCCTGGTTCATATGATATGCGAGGATCTGTACTGGGGAATTCAGCAAAACGCTTTAATGCCTTGATATGCTAAGGCACATGCAATACATCCTGTGATTTTTTCATCTTGAGATATGCGTTTTATATATTTTTAAAATTCTAAGAATCTTGCATAAAAAAAAGTCTTGTGTAGTCTCATTTCATTCTGACCAAACACAAAAACAAGCTATAATATAAATGAAGAAAAAGGCTCCGGGAGGCTAAACAATTTCCCGAAGGCTGCACAGCCTTAAAGGGCCATCAGGATTTGCACTGGGGCAATGTCTCTGTACTTAAAGAAGATGCGGAAAAGGAGACCAAGTTTAGTGAATGGTTAGGGGGACTAACGTGTCTACAAGCATATTCCGAGCCAGCCTGGACCCTGGTAAACTGGTCGTCCTTTGTTCTTTCTTGGACCCTAGCTTACCGTGCTTCGTTGAACAGTGAAATCTCTAGGAACGCCTGAAAGTGGAGAACAGAGCGCAGAAGGAGAGATCCGCGGGGTACCTGAATTGCGCGCACCGAATCTGTAACGCTAAGACGCTGACGCTCCTTTGCAGCGATCTGGAATTACCTTCTGGTTAACCGCGAGGGCACGCCGCGCGGGTTAGTGGCGCGGCCCGGGTTCCAGCCCAGGGCGGAGGTTACGGGGTTAGCTGCGCCCCGGCCGCACCCCCCGCACCCGGGGCCGTGAGCGTCCCGCGCGTTACCTGAGGCCAGCACGAAGGCCGGCACGCTGTGGAAGCGCACCGGGCCGCAGCTGCGGCCGCCCTCGCACGCCACGAAGGCGGCCACCAGCCCGCAGGGGCAGTGGATGTTGACGCGGGCCTCGCGCGCGCCGGCGGGGGGCGCGGGCACCAGCCCGAAGTCCAGCGCGAAGCGGCCCAGGGCCAGCACGGCGTGGCCGCACATGGAGCTGTAGCCCTCGTTGTGCAGGAAGAGCACGCCCAGGTGCGCGTCCGGCAGCTCGCTGCGCACCGGCACCGCCCCGTACATGTCCCGGTGGCCCCGGGGCTCGAGCAGCAGCCGGCGCCGCACGTGGTCCAAGTGCTGGCGCATGTAGAGCCGCTTGGCCAGCAGCGTGGGCCCCGCCACCTCGGGGCAGCCGGCCAGCAGGATGCGCAGGGGCTCGCCGCCCGAGTGCATGTCCACCACCGACAGCGCCGGCGTGTCCGGGTCGTGCGGGGGCAGGCGAGGCAGGGCCAGCGCGGGCTCCATCGTCTGCGTGCCGGCACCCCCGCGCGCTAGGCGAGCATGACCCGTGAGGCCGTCGGAGCCGAGCGAGGCCCGGAGTGGAGACCAGGGAGAGGGGCGGGGCCTCGGCGTGAAGACCGGAAGTGGGCGGGGACTCGCCGGCACTCCCGGAAGGAGGGCGGGGCTTTGGCGCCGGCACCCGGAGCGGGCCGGGGCCTCGGAGTAGAAACCCCGGGAGGGGCGGGGCTGTGGCGCCCAGGTCGGGGGGTTGGGCGGGGCTTCGGAGCCTAAACCCGGGCGCGGGGCGGGGCTTCAGAGGGGCTGCCGGGTGACGGGGAGGCGGAGCCACGCGGTGCTGTGGCCCGGATGTCGGGGCTCTGCCGTGGTCTCCGCTGATCTCAGGGCTCCCGCGGAAAGCTCACGACCGGCCGATGGGTGAGTGCTCGGGCCGGCCCGCGGAGGGTGTGGCGGCCTCTGGCGGCGGCGCAGGCCCACCCGGCTCCCCGCTCCGGGCCGGCCTCCGACGCCTCCGGGCTGGGTGGCCCTGACTCCTGCGCGGTGCGGGGTGCGCGGGCCGGGAAGGCCGAGCCGCGCCTGTGCCTTCGGGCCTTTGTTTAACGCGAGGAAGCGCGTTCCTCTTCGTGGGCTGGAGGATGAGCAGGGAGCCGGCGGGCGCGGGGCGCGCTGCGCGGGGCCGCGGTACCGTCGCCTCTGCGCGCCGTGTCGCGGGCCCTTCCCGAAGGGCCGACCCTGGCAGGGAAAAAGCCGTGAAAACACCAGCCGCCGCTCAGCAAGGGAGACGAAAGCGGAGCTGAACAGACACTGGCAGCCAAGATTGTGTTTGGCGGATGCTGAGCTGTGACTTTCGGTTTATCGTGCTGGTTTTCAGGCGTTGGCTGTTGAGAAACTGTATTTACATGCAAGTGAGTTTATCAGGCATCGACTAGATCGGATGCCGTTGCAGGAGCTTCCAGTTCTTTAATTTCTGCCTTCTCAAAAAAATCTGGAAGAATTGATTTTCATGTACAGAAAAGGAGGACGGGCCTGTAGACCAGGGAGTCTTGATTGTGTATTCATGAAGAATTTGGGAAACGCTTGTTAAAGTGTGGCCATAAATGCATCATTTCCCAAGTTAATTCACATTTGGACCACAGTTCTGAACGTAATTACTAGGCTGTAGGTTTTCAGAGGCTCAGGACTCTTCTGTTTCCCTGTGGACCTTTAGTGGCCCTGCTCTGTACGTGCTTCATATACGAATGAAGACAATCAGATGTCACCAATGCAAACAACTCCTCCGGTAATTTCTTATGGTGGACAAGGTCCAAGATGGTTTGTAGGTTTTGAATTATTTTGTTTATTTTGTTTCTTTTTTTTTTTTTTTAAAGGAGAGCTGGGTTTTTGTTGTGGGTGTCGTTCGTTTGTTTTTAATTTTCCCAAGCTTTGAAATCAGGGGATTGACTGATTCTAAGGCAATTGTCCAATACTGGTCAGTGGCCCTGTAACAGTCTTCCTGAAATTTTCACCTGTCCTCAAATGGTAAAAGTGAGGACGATATAGGAATTTAGAGAGGTGAATTTATTTACTCTAAAGGCCTTTTGTTCTGAAATCATGTCCTTTCTGCGTTACTGTGATTAAACTGTGTTCAGGTATGAACAAGGGTGGTAATAGAGTGTGTGTGCCTTATGTTCTGAGTGAACAAAACAAAAAGTGCTGACTCTCCATCAGTACCTTAAGTTTTCTGCAAAATTGTTTTTGAATTTTATAGTCAAAGAAATTAAAAAGTCTACTGCAGTCAAGGGGAATGTTTTCTTGGTCCTTCAGAGACATGCTGGCTTAGGCTTTTGAGTTCTGGGGATCAAATGAGCTCTGCTGGTTTGGGACCTTAATCACAAGACACAGTATTAACAGCAAGGTTTGAGTGTAACACTTTAAGAAATTTAAAAATGCATTAAAAATTTTGTCTAATATGTATCATTTTAAAAACTGAAACTGTATTCAGATATGTCTGACAAGTGCTTCAGCTATTATTGCATTATGTTTTTGTAATCACAAAAGATGTTACTATACTGGCGTTTGTTTTTAAAAAGCTGTCGATATTCAACCAGCATGCCTTGGACTTTATTGTGGGAAGACCCTATTATTTAAAAATGGCTCAACTGAAATATATGGAGAATGTGGGGTAAGTCTGATGTTTGTATAATATTTTATTTGTAAAATCTATTTGCTTTTGAGATATTTTCACATAGTATTTTTTCTTAAACTTTACATCGAGTACAGACACAATAATAAAGTCTTTTTTATTAGAATATAGAAATCTGTAATACGTCTTACTTGACAGTCACAGTTAAAAACATTTTAT
Source organism: Hystrix cristata (assembly GCA_004026905.1). Classification (NCBI taxonomy): domain Eukaryota; kingdom Metazoa; phylum Chordata; class Mammalia; order Rodentia; family Hystricidae; genus Hystrix; species Hystrix cristata. The sequence goes on along the minus strand of PVJO010003174.1, from coordinate 44,470 downwards.
AATTTTATAGTTATTTCTAATTACTTTTTAAATGACTTAGTTCAGTGAATTGTACAGTAAGTTAATGTTGCAACTCCAAAACATTTCTCTGCAATTATTTTTATATGATGTTACTAACTAGGTTTTTAACTATATGTTAGCTAACTAGTTTAATAATTACAGAATCCTTCATGAGCATTTTACAAGCATAATACATACAATGCGGATTTATATTTTACTTATGCTTTTTTAATTTCTAAAAGCTACATGTATAAATTTAAATGTTTAAACTAAAATAGGATGTTATAGGAATTTTTGAGAATGTTAATATTCTAAAATATCTGTGCATACAAATGTCTTTCTGTATTGTAGGTGTGCCCAAGAGGGCAGAGAACAAATGCACAGAAATACTGCCAGCCTTGCACAGAGTCTCCAGAACTTTACGACTGGCTCTATCTTGGATTCATGGCTATGCTGCCTCTTGTTTTACATTGGTTCTTCATCGAGTGGTACTCGGGGAAAAAGAGGTCAGCATGTTCTGTGAATGGATGTGGGTGGACTAATGTTTTGGTGCTGGGGATCAAACACAGGGTCTTGTGCATGCTGGGCACACACTCTTCTGCTGATAGGATTAGCAAATTAGGGGAAAAAAGGGCGGGGATTTGTTCAGTGTGAAGGCCCTGGTTGCAATCCCCAGTACTACAAAAAAAGAAGAATGCATCAAATCTTACCAGTGCAGCATGAGACCTTGCTTGTCAGCAATGGCTTTGTTTGTTTTTGAGACAAAGTCTCACTGTGTAGTCCACACTGACGTTGAACTCCCTGTAATTCTGGCCTGAAACTTGCAGTTCTCCGGCTCAGCCTCCCGAGTGCTGGAATTACAGGTGCGCGCCACCACACCCAGCTAGCTCAGATACAAGGAAGCGAAATCCACTTTGAATTGTGGGAATTTCCTGGGCTTGAGTGTGTCTGTTGGGAGCTGCTCTGTCCTTTATAACAACTCCAGAAATGTAGCTTCCAGGGTCCTACAAGAGACAGTCCAATTCCTGGGATCGTTAAATGAGGAAAATGTACAGCAGCATCTTCATTAACTGTTTATAGTTCATTTACAGTTCTCCCCAGTTCAGCTGTTACTCACCAGTCAGGGAGTGTTGTGTCCTAAGTAGTGTTACTGAGCAGTATGGTTGATGTTCTACCCTTGTCAGATTGCCAGAAGAAACGAGCTGGAGAGATACCTGAAGCTCAGCTTCTCGTGACAGGGGAAACGTTTCATTAATGCTCGGCGCACATTTCATCAGAATCTTAAAAAATGTAGAGACAATGAGGGAGAGGCAATATTTTAAGAGATGGTAGCTCCAGAGACGCACCCCTCCTACCATCCATACTGGGGATTGAACCGAGGGCCTTCCTACTGAGCTGTATCTCAGCTCCCCTTCCCCTTTTCAGTATTACTTTGAGATAGGGTCTCACCAAATTGCTAAGTTGAGCAGGCTGGGTTTGAACTTGTGATCTTCCTGCCTCAGCCTTCCAGAGTGCTGGAATTACAGGCGAGCAGCACCGTGCCTGGCTTAGCATCAGGTTTTATACAAATAATGAAAAACAAATTCACAGATCCAGGAAGCAAAACATATCATAAACAGAATTAAAAGTTCATATTTATATGCATTATAATTACTGTGAGAATACCAGAAACACAGTGGCCATGTAGAAGAGAACCAGGGTGCTGCAGTCAGCAGCCCCAGTTGTTCTAGCCACTGACAGCCAGTACTGACTGCAGCCCTGTGAGTTAGTCGTTTTGCACACTGTAGTGTGGTTGAACCTGGAGTGCATCCCAAATTGACATCACGCGACACAGAAAGGACTGCCTAGCTGAGCCCATTCAGACCACAAAAATTAGAAATAATCAGTGATGTTGTTTCAAGTGACTAAGTTTTGGGGTACTTTGCCATGCAGTGATGGGTAATAGAAACAAATATAGGATAATACTTTCTTTTCTTGGAGTGCAGATGAATTTTTAAAACCAAATTTAAACTGCCAGATAGACATAAAAAAAAGCCAGCTACATTAAAATTTATAAACATAAAATATATTCATAAAAAGACATAACTAAAAAGTGAAAATTGAGCCCACAGCCTGAGAGGAAGACATTTACAGCACCTTTAAATAACAAAGCAGAATCTCGGTGTGTTCACACACCGGAATCACACAGCAGAAACAATAACTGAGCCTCAGCTATAACGCTGTGGATTTGAATAGAAAAGAGACGGAAATGACTTGTAAATTAGAGTAGTAGTAAAAAATAAAGCAATGCTAAACAGTAGTTTTGAAGTATACAATTGGGATAAAAACTGTTTAGAAAAAGTGATAAAAAAAAGTTTAGTATAATTTAGCCTAATAGTTACCTCTAAGGATGTGGGATGGGGAAGGACTCAGGAGTAGATACAAGTTGTTCACAGTATTCTGGTTGCTGGGTTATGTGGCGCTTACTGTGTTTATTATATTATTTTCAATAATTAATACATATGTGTTATCTTTTATGTGCTTTTTATAATACGGTAACTTAAAATGATAATGTTAAGAAAATTTGAAAGTACTAAAATTGGGGGCTGGGGATTTAGCTCAGTGATTAGAGTGCTTGCCTTGCAAGCACAAGGCCCTGAGTTCAATCCCCGGCACCACAAAAAAAAAAAAAAAAAAGAAAGTACTAAAATTATAAGGTAGATTTCTAATTTCTGCTCTTTTGTGACACCTTTCAGTAATACTGGCACAATGATCTATGGAGTGAAGTTATTTATCGACTCTCAGGGAGTAAGCCCATAAAACTCTTAAGACATTTTCATATACTTTTCACTTTTCTGATGTTTCAGGATTTTTCGGTTGAAATTTCTGTTTAGAATCCCTGTCTTGAAGCTCGCACACATTCGAGTAGAGCCATCAAAACTCTGGTTTTTCTTGGTAATCGTGCCGCTTTGCTCCCGTCCCCAGTTCCAGCGCGCTCTTCCAGCACATCACGGCATTGTTCGAGTGCAGTGTGGCGGCTCTCGTCACCTTGCTGGTGAGTGACCCTGTTGGCGTTCTCTACATCCGGTCCTGTCGCGTGCTGATGCTCTCAGACTGGTACACGATGCTCTACAACCCGAGTCCAGATTACGTCACCACGCTGCACTGTACTCACGAAGCTGTCTACCCGCTGTAAGTGCCTGTTTACATGGACGCGTCCTGCGGAACTGGGGTCATTACAAATTACGTTGCAGGCATCTCAGTGGATGGACTAGGCACTGGGGACGATACGCAGAAGTTGTTTTCTTCAGGCATATGTAGTGGAGGAAATATGAAAACATCTTCGTAAACAGGAAAGTTTTGTGTTAATATTGAAACATGTGGAGACACTTCTAAATAAGCTTTATACCTTTCATTGACTCTCCTAGAGTCAGTTATAAAGAAAAACCTTGATATGCAACAGAGATGTAATATTTAACATAGACTTGGACTTTATTTGAAAGAGTGTGAGCTTTGGAGAATAAAGCAGCTTGGGTTTAAATTCTGAGTGTGCCAACTGTTACGTTACTATGAGCAGATTAATAGCCTCTTGCAGCCTCAGTTTTCCCATTGATGAAATGGGGATAATGATACAAAGTGCTGTGCAGACTGAATGAATGCATGCACACATAGTAGACACAGTGGCAAGACCTTGCATTCAGGAGCGGTTACAGAAGCTGGCATTATCATGGTGCTTGGCTTAAGGTTTTATCATTTTTGTGCTTTTCCAACCGAATTGAATTTTCATTACAATCTTTTGTTTTAAGAATATCAAATTCTTGGGCTGGGGATTTAGTTCAGTGGTTAGAGTGCTTGCCTTGCAAGCACAAGGCCCTGAGTTTGATCCCCAGCACCAAAAAAAGAAAATCAAATTCTTAAGATTCTATATAATATTATGCCAGCCTACCCTGTTTTTATAATTTCTATAAATTGTTGGTATTCATTTTCATACTTTTTTCTTGGTAAAGGTAAAATAGAAAAATATGTTACTTTGTTCTCAAAATATGCAGTGAGTTTTTATTACATGCTTAATGAAATTAGTCCTTTTTCATCAAATTCTTAGAGTGTCCAAAACAAATACATGCATATATCTAAAAAGGTGATTTTCAAAAAACAAGATCCAGTTATAGAAATGTAAAAAAAAATATATAAATAAATATGCTGTACTTTATGAATAGAAGACTAGTAAAAGACCTATGATACCTTCTTTGGTGATTCATTGATTCAGAGAGATATAATCCTCGGGTTTTTTTTTTTTTTTTTTTTTTTTGGTGCTGGGGACCGAACTCAGGGCCTTGTGCTTGCAAGGCGAGCATTCTGACCACTGAGCTAAATCCCCAGCCCCTAGACGCATGTATTTAAGAGCTTTCTTGTTTTGCTTGAATTTTTCGCATCATAACTTTAATTTTTTCTCCTGGAAATACGTAAAATTCAAGTGTTTAAATTATGATTTAAAATATTTATATCTTGTTGCTTCCATTGAATTTTTAATATTCTTTAATTGACACATAAAATGATACCTGTTAGTAAGGTAGGTACCTCATGTTGACCGATACATGTATACACCATGTGCCACATACCAGCCTGTTTGATGGCTGCATGTTGGTCCATCACGAATGTACTCTGAAACTGCCTAGTTTCCTGCTGAGTTTTTATTCTTTTCCTGAGTTTTCTTTAAGTGAGTCAATAAAAATCTTTATACATAAAGTTTTTGTGTATCCCTGGTTATTTCCATTTGATAAATTTCTACAAGTAAAACAAAGGTCAAAATGTATAGCAGCCTCTAGGATTTTTTGATACGTATTTCCAAACTGCCAGAAAAGGAAGCAGTGTACATTTGCTTGCAGTAGGTGGGCATCTGGCCAGGCTTTTCCTGATGTGAATGTTGAACGGATAGACCTAATACACTTTTGAAACCTTTCCTAGGATCTTTGATTTTAAAATATCAAGAATAGAAAAGCTTTTAAGCATATTGTTTAGAATGTCGCAAATTCTTTATTTCACAGGTACACTATCGTGTTTATTTATTATGCGTTCTGCTTGGTGTTGATGATGTTGCTCCGTCCCCTGCTGGTGAAGAAGATCGCATGTGGGTTAGGGAAGTCTGACCGGTTCAAAAGCATTTATGCTGCACTTTATTTCTTCCCGATATTAACTGTGCTTCAAGCAGTTGGTGGAGGCCTTTTATGTAAGTTTGATAGCTGAAGTCAATGAAACTTTATTATTATTGTGTGTAAGAAGCAATGTTTTCTCTGAACTACAGTTTGCAGATTTTTCTTTAAAATTTTTCTTTAATCCTTGAAAGTAAGCCTTAGTATATATTTTTGCTAAACATATCAATCTTATAGAAATAGAATGGAGTAGAAATTCTCAGGAAATTGCGGGCAGTTAATCAAAATTGATTTGCTTAGGAAATGCCTTACATTTGAAGCTTATAACCAAATTGGAAGATTTTTAAAACCTTCCTATAAAACAAAAGTAAAAACTTTTTTGCATATGATAGATGGAATTTAGTCTTGATATACTTTTCACTGTTAAACAGTAATTTCTTAGATTTCTTTATTTGGCCCAGTACTGGGGAAAAACCCAGGGCCTTCACACTGAGCTACGTCCCCAGCCCTTTTTTATGTTTCACTTTGAGACAGGGTCTCACTAAGTTGCCGAGTTGCCCAGGCTGGGCTCAAACTGGTGATCCTCCTGTCTCAGCCTCCCAGAGTGGTGGGATTACAGCCTGTGCCACCCTCCCTGGCTTAGGTCTTAGATTTCTAAGGTCCTTTTTGAAAACCTTTTGCATTGAGCAAAATATTCTCAATTTAGTCTTCATTTATTCCATTCATTCAGCAACCATTTAGACTAAACCGTGCCTCAAAAGAATTAAGAAGCCATTGATCAAGGGCTCATGTACTACTAGGAAATAAAGCAGGGAAGCCGGAAATAGCTGAGGAAACACTTAGAGTATGTGGTACTGAACAGTCCGAGGTTGTTGGGTACTGTCCTTCATAAGGGACCTGCTAGGCTGCAGTGGGCCAGCTGGTCGCTTGAGGGAACGAGGCAGGACTGGATTTTATTATGCACATGATGTGTCTGGGCATAGTTTGGTTCAAAACAAGGCCACAGGAAGAGAAAATTGCAGGAGAGCCAGAGGTCGGTTTCCCGTGTTGTAGCTTGCAGAGGCCTGTCTTCCTTGGCTACGTGGTGTTTGACAGTCTGTCATGCCCTTTAGCTGCTGCCGTTCCCTATTAGATTTGGCCCAGTCCAGTTACTTTCTAGCCTGACCGCCTCTGTGTGCGTTGGAGGTTGCTGCTCTTGCTCTAAGGAACAGGGACATACTAGTAAGATAACGCGGGGGAGGAGTGACTCGATGGGGTTTGCATTTTGGAAAGCTAAGGGCCAGTGGAAGATGGGCTGTGAGAAGGAGGAAGCTTGGAGGCTCAGGTGGGAGATTTGCAGTGAAACACTGGGAAGGAGGCACTCTTTCAAAGGCAGGGTTAGCTAGGCCAGGTCGTGAGTTATATGGGTTCAGGAAATGGGACAAGAATTCAGTAAAGTAGCCTTCTGACTTAGAAACTGGTGGGTGGGTCAACGATAACCTGTAGAGGAAGCAAATAGGGAGGGAGACGTGAGTCCTGTTTGCAGCGCCCAGGGACTGTCCCTGAGTGCCTGGATAGTAACTAGCACCCATCTGGGGCCCAGGGAGCCGTGGGGGACGGACAGCTACGGACTGGCGGCTGGCGTTGGAGCTCTTGCCTGTGAGGTGGAGGAGCGAAAGCTTTGAAAGGCAGGAACCCCAGGAGACGCCAGACAGCATTGCTTCCTGTGTGTGGCTGCCCGGACTGAAAACGCCTCTTCCCGTGCAGAATGTTTACAGATCGTTTCCTTGTCAAGCCTCCAGAGGACCAAGGAGCTAGCATTCACTTGCACTGAGTATAAACTCCTGCACTCTGCTGAGATCAGTCACATAGGGCTCGTATCAACTCGACTTTTTGGTGCTGGAAGATAGAATTTTTCATTTTAGGGGATATAGCAAGTATGAGCAAAGTGGCGCAGCAGGAGGCTTCTGGCTGCTTAAGGCACCAGGGCAGTGATGGCGACCCTTTTAGAGCTTTCAGTGATAGCAAACAGCCGGCTGCAGCACATGGCTGCAGGTTCGCCACCACTGTGCTGGGGGCTTGAGGGCCTAGGAGAAGGGCTCTGGAGCAGTTAGGAAGTTGTCAGTGGTGGAGAATCATCGCAGCCAGAAACATCTACATCTGACCTGCCAGGGGAACTGGTGTGCACAGAGGCACAGAACTCAAATCGTTCTACATACTGGAGTTGCAGGCCGCCCTAAATCCTTCTCCAGCCCAGTTCTTCCCTGTACTCCCCACATATCTGTCGGCTTCCTTAGTATATATATATAATGTATTCATGCCCCCAGGATTGGGGACTGAACCCAGGGCCAGCCATTTTTTAGTTTCTGAGACGGGGTCTTGCTGAGTTGCCTAGGGTAGACTTGAATTTAGGATCCTCCTGCCTCAGCCACCCAGGGTGCTGGGATTACAGGCACGGGCCTCTAATGGCTTTTTATTGCCAAGTCTCAAGTTTGTATCATTTGCAACATTGTTTAGCTGTTTATAAGTTAATAGGTAATTTTTTAATGGCTGATTGAGGACCCAATTACTGTCTATGAAGTAAAAACTTCTAAATGTCAAACAGGTTACTCATTAGTAAATTGAAATTAGCTGTTATTGATAATTCAGAATTTCTAGCTGCCATACCCTAAATTAACATTTGAAATTGTCCCAAATGAGTTCTGCAGTGTTACATGATTACTAATACTTTCATGAACATTGTTTTAAAATAATTGTATAAAAATAATTTAAAGTACTTTTCTGTATTGATTTTCATGTGCTATTGATACAAACTATTTGAAGAGAATGGTAGTGCTTTGTAGGAAAAAATTTTTGCTTAACATTATAACTACTGTATTAGAAGTAGAAATTTCTAGCATTTTGATAGTAGGGATAATAGAAGATCTATTAACCCTTTGAGATTTATTGATGAATGAACTTTTCTAAAGATTAGTTAAAGCTGAATTACTCTTATGGATAGACTTCCTCAACCACGGTACCCCTCCTGGACTATAAAACACAGAATTGTTTAAATAATTATTTTCTTAATTCTTCCAAGTTTCATTCATTGCTACTGTCATTCTAGTTGCATAGAAGAGAAGTTAATTCTTTTTGTCCAGTGGATGCCTTAGGCAAGTGTCTTCAAAGCTGGATCCAGGATGGATTTTACATTTTTAAGTGGTTGGAAAAAGAAAAAAAGACTTTCATTCATTAATAAGTGAAAATTACATGAAATTCAAATTTTACTGTTTATGAAATTTTATTAGAACAAAGACATGCTCATATACTTATATATTTTCTATGGCTGCTTCCACAGTAAAACTATGTAGGTGGGTAATGAAACAGAGCCTATTAGAGCCTATAAGGCCAAAAATATCTATATGTGGCCCTTTCTAGAAAAAAATTTGCTGACCCTGTCTTAGGATTTGGGGGTCCAAGTCTCATGGGACTGGTTGAGAAAGGACTAGACCATAGGGAGAATTATGCAATTTGAATTTATTTGATGGTTTGTTCAGAAAATTTGTTTAATTTCCATTGTAATACCAGCATTTGTCTTTCAGATTATGCCTTCCCATACATTATATTAGTGTTATCTTTGGTTACTCTGGCTGTGTACATGTCAGCTTCTGAAATAGAGGTAGGAAATCTTTTTTCCCTTGTTAAAAATTTTTTAAAAATAAATTTGAGAGGTGAATAGTACAAATGGTATTATAAGGTGTAGCTGATTGTTTCAGTAATCCTTGGCTGATTGAGGTCATTTGGTAGCTTGGAGCTGTTTATGTAAGTTTATGGACGATAATGTGTATTGTACTATATATTTCCTTGGGATGTTAATGAAATAATGAAGTAGACAGGCTCTCCTATCCAGCATGGTGAAGAAAAATTATTTCACATAATTACCCACATAGCAAACATATAGTTATTGAAGTAGTGAAACTTAATAACACTATATTGAGAGAAATATAAAAATGCTTTACTGTATATATAATTTTAAACTTTATAATAGCCATGCCGAATCATCAATAATTATGTATTCCATATCCATCTATACTTTATCACCGATTTTATCTTGATTATAGATACTTACTTTTGCCCTATCTCTGATATTTGGGTGATACTATAAGGAGCCTTAATTCTAAGCTGGGTGATTCTTAAGTCCTTTTTAGCTCAAATACTCTATAATTCCCAAGTATGATGACTCTGTGAAAATAAACTGTCTAACAGATTCAACCTGATAATCTGTATTTCTCTTTTCTTTGTTTCATAAAATTACATAGAACTGCTATGATCTTCTGGTCAGGAAGAAAAGACTTATCGTTCTCTTCAGCCACTGGTTACTTCATGCCTATGGAATAATCTCCATTTCCAGAGTGGATAAACTTGAGCAAGATCTGCCCCTTTTGGCTTTGGTACCTACACCAGCCCTTTTTTACTTATTTACTGCAAAATTTACTGAACCTTCAAGGATACTTTCAGAAGGAGCCAATGGACATTGAATGTGAAAGGCCAAAAAACCTAAGAAGTATTCTTAATAAAAAAGTAAAGAAATTTAAAAAAATGTATTAGGACTCATCTGTCTGACACAGCAACAAGATCGTCAGTGGCTCTTAATGTTTGTGTTTTGGTTTGTGACGCAACAGACCTTATGGTTAGACTTGGGAAATAGAAAATATCATGATACTCAGTTAGTGTACTGCTATCACTCTGGCCCTAGAAGAGCGTGTCAGCTGCTCCTGGAGCCCAGGTGTGTGTCCACGTGCCTACCAATCAGTTGTCCTTGTCTCATTAAGAAGAACTTCAGGCGCAATCTGAAGTCTCCAGCAGTCGTGCAGTTGTGCAGTCTGTTTTGGTGCAATTTGTTTTTTCACCTGTAATGAATTACAGACATACTTGTGAAGTCTGGTAGCAAACATGGAAGTGAAGTATGTTGTTTTTTGTTACCTATTTATTTTCAGCAACACAGTATTTTGACATTACAAAAATAGAGCATTATTTATATAATAGGTCTTCTGTTTATAGATAGTTTGGTTGAAGACATGTTCAGATTATTGTTCCTGTAAAGAAAATAATAAGGAGAGCATAACTACAAAAACTCAAATGTTGTGGCATTTAATTGGTTTTTACCATATTAATGATTGAAATAATTAAAAATGTTAATTACTAAAGTTAGTCTCTTTTTCTCAAATGAGTAAATACATATCCTCACATGTTCCTTGTCTCTTACAGATGTAAGAGACATTTTGGAAAAAATACATATGCTGTATTTTATTATTGTTTATCCTATGTATCATCCCATGACAGTTTTTCACATTGTGACATTTCTGAACTTGGATGCATCTTACAACTCATGGCTTCTTAGAGTTAATAATATATGAAGTTTCCCTGTGGTTGGGTTTTGGTAGGTGTGCTGTGATATTTATGCCCCGAAGACTTCAAGAGCCTCCTAGTCACAGGCATGGAAGTAAAACGAAATACTGAGCATGTACCCTGATCCGACCGTGTTTATCTGTTGTGTTGTTTAGAAGGCTGTTCACTGATTTTGCTAGTTGAGAGGGTTGGGCAAACTGGTTAAAGCTCACATGTTGAAGACCTCTGTTAACAGTTGCAAAATAGGAACATCAGTGCACTTACTTTTCCTGAGTTTTGGTTATGCCTTTTGAATTCACAGCAGCTGTGTCTTTTTGTAATTTTGTTACTCTTTCGGAATGCATTTTCGTTGTACATTTAGCTTTGTAAGAAATGGACTCCTTTTGGTATGCTTGTTTTTCTTCTTTCCTGTAGGAATAAAAATAAAATTTAAAATTCTTTTTGTATCTCACACAGGTTTGGTAGCTGCTAACGCCCACTAAAATTGTGAGTTGCCCAAAGAATCCTCAGTTGGATAATTAGGCCTCCTGGTATGTGGGAGGTGCCATGAATCTGATTATCAGGACTGTATCTTCTAGATCCATATATTTGAAGTCATTTTCTCACGTGTCCTATTCTAGCAGAAAAATAGGTATGCAAAAGAAGAAGAAATGCAAGAAGTTATGGTTACAGGTCGTCAAATCAAATAATTTAAGTATACTTAATATTTGCGCTTTCATTTGGTTTCATAAAAACAAGCGTATTATAATTCATAGCACTGTGGTTGGTAATGTTACTGAATAATTTGGTAAAACATGTGGTCATTAAAAACGTATAAAACAACTTTGTCCTTGCTCAGCTTTGTTAAGTTTTGACTGCGGAGCTTGTAGGTAGGACACTAGACGCTCACATCTGGGCCGCTCCTTCCACAAGAGACCCCCGCCTGTTCCCGACACTTGGGAAGAGTCGGAGCTTTGCCTGCCCCTCTCCGCCGTCTGACTCTCACAGGGTGTGTTCATTGAGGTTTCGGGTGGGTCTTCTCCCTGCAGCATCTGGCCAAGTGCCAGGCTGAGGTGTGCTCTCCATGTGTGAGTTAGTGCCAAGATCTTGAAGGAGAGGCCTGCACCTGCAAGGGTCCAGTGACACATTTTGTCCAGAAGAGGACAGGAGAGGCTTGTGGAGCTGGAAGAGAACAAACACTTCTCCAGGAGAAACCCTTCTGTGGGAGAAGCGAGTCAACAGGGAACATTCAAAAACTAGATTACAGTTAAGAGTGTGGTCTAAAGATGCATCCATTTACTTAGAAATATCTCAAGTTCATCATTCTTTAGGGCAGAGTAGTACTCCATTGTATAAAAAAACCACATTTTCTTTATCCATTCCTCTGTTGATGGGCATTTAGGCTGTTTCCAAGATTTAGCTATCACAAACTGTGCCACTATAAACATGGGTGTGCCATACTGTTAAGTGAAATAAATCGGACACACATGTTTAAATACCACATTGTTTCTCTGGTGTGAGAAACTGAAAGTGTACATAAAGACTAAAATGTGTTACATTGGGAAAGGGAAGAAAATGTCCAAATGGGAAAGGGAACAAGGGAGGGGGAAAGGAACAGAGGGACAAGAGAAATAAGAAATGGAAGGAAAAAAATGGAAACAAAGCTTTTGTAAATAAGCTTTTGTGAAGGGAAGGGAGGGGAATGGGAGAAAAAGAAGCAACAAGATACATCATCTACAGGTACAAATCCCCTATGATGAATGTCATCACTATGTACATCTAAAATGTACCATTAAAATAAAATAGATTACAGGCAGCTCAGAGGTGGTCCAGCAATTCAAGAACCAATCTTTACTCTTACCTCCCTAGGAGGGCAGTAGATTTCAGGGCTCTGACGAGTCCCTGGTGTGGGTCTGATGTTTTATAACTCTCCTGTTACTCACCGGTACTTTGTAACAGGAGAGAGTGAGACCTGGAGAGGAAGCTGGAATTAAGTCCACCTCGCCCAAAGCGTGTAGGAAACAGTGCCCCGGAGCGGTTCCTTCAGACTTCAGCTCCGTTTCCATCTCCCCTGTCTCCTTAACCAGTGGATCTCCCATTTAGGTTCTCACATGCTTCTTCAGTCCCACATCCAGTATACTTGGCACTTTATATCCATCGGTATGATGCCAATTCTCCTACTATACTAGGAGTGGGCAAGTTACAGCCAGTGGGTAATTCTGCTACAGCAGCAGAGTTGGGTAGCTGCTACAGAGACAAAATATTTGTTATCCATCCCTTCACAGGAAGAGTTTGCCCACCCCGGGACTGGACTATGAGTTCCCTCTGGGCAGGGACAGTATCTGTCTCACTCACTGTAGTGACTCTTGTGTCTGACATGGTTCTTGCCACAGACCAGGAACGCAGGAAATGCTCGTTGAGTCCAGTGACGTATTCACACATGAAAACAGACGTTTCAAGTATTTGTGTGCCCCGGTCATCAACATTTCAGTGACTGCGAACAGCACCAAATTGGAGTTCTGCCAGTCAATAATTATCTACTGACTGAAAATACATTTTCAGTAAGCATATATTGCACATTTTTTTCATAAAATTGAGCCTTTTGGTTTTCAATGAAAAGTTTGTTTTTCCTCAATTGGTCATCGTGTAACAGTGTGTGTTCATCATTGTGTGCCCCAGAAGGAAGAAGTCTCCTCTGTTCTCCGTTGTGTTTTGGCCTGTGTAGTCCTTAGGCTTTACCGTGTCACAGCGAAGCTCCCCATCTGTGTGTGACCACAGAGCACATCAGTGAAACACTCTCATTCAGAGGTCGGCAAACCTTTTCTGTAAAGGGGCAGAGAGCTCAGGGTCGTGTGTAACAGGAAATTATTGCAGCAACTGAAGATGTAGTTGACAGGCCTCTGGAGAAATTGGTATGCTTGCTTATGAGACAAACATGTCACACAGGATGTATTAATGTCTCAAAAGCCCCAGAAGCAAGCCCCAGTTTTTTTCAAAAAAGGCAGTAGTTGCTGTTTTTAATGCTAAATTCAGCTTAGGAAGGAAGAGTGACATTATATTCAGTATCTCCTGTTTAAGACAAGGATATGTGTAGAGTTAAAGGACTTCTCTGAAAAATGTTCTTAAAGAGAATTTTTAAAAGAAAATTATATAGAAGATTCACTTATCTAGAAAAATTTCTTAGGTGGAAAGGCGAATCGGCAAATAACTTTTTGTAATACTATATTCAACTCACTAATGAGTATCAATATATAGTTGAATGTTTGTGACATTACTGGGGATGAGTTACTTAGCACTTCTTTTGCCCTTCTTTTGATATCACCAGCTACTGCAAAGTAGTAGGAAGGGCTATGTTACCAAACACTAAGGTGTTACTTACGAAGATCTGTTGGTGATTCCTGTTTTGCAAGACTATGCAGGTCTTCAAGATTCCCTTGTAGCCAAATACTGATGTACTCAATTTTTTCATCCCTCATGCACAGCTTGTCTGTTAGATACTTTATTTCATCCAAGGTGTTTTCACCACTGTGCACCAAGTTCTTAAAGAAACAGCATTCATTGGTATGTGAATATAATTTGGAACCAAATAAAAACATTCTAAGTAGATTATGTCTAAAACAAAACTATACATGCAAAATTGGGTTGAGTTATGCAAAATAAGTTTTGTGTACACAGCCATTTGACAAAGTTCTGTAAAGCCTGGAAAAATGGATTACCCAGTGAAAAGATTTAATCAAATGCCCACTGAGCTTGGATTTGTAAGGGTACAGTAGAGGGAGTGGTAACGGTGGCGTAAAAAGCCAGTTCACCCTCAGAACAGTGCAGAACTGTAGAGGACATAAAGCTTCAGAGAAGGAAGTTTGAAATCAGAAAGGATTCTCTAAGTTTAAAATTCCCAAGTTCATTATTATTTGGTCTTGAGCAAGTTAGACTCTGAACCTCTGTAGCTTCATCTCAAAAAAGCATTTACTAACACTTAGCTTACCCAGTGTCGTCAAGATTAAACATGGATTTTATGTAAACTGCATACCTTTTAGTATTCAGGCAGAGCCTGGGTTTGAATCCCCGCCTATCTGACTCTAAAGTGGGGAGAAGTAGAGACGTTCATGGCTAATAAAACATGAAGATGACTTTAGAACTGACCACTCACCTTCACTGTGGCCTGAAATTCTGCCCACAAACTTACATATCGTGCTGAAATAGATTTAAAAATGCAGTGGTTACTAAAACAATTTGAACACTTATAAAACTAATTATTTGCATTTGCTTTTCAAAAATCATTTTTATCTAAAAATCTCTACTTCCAGAATGGCAGGCAAACCGGATCAGACGTGCCCTCCTCCTGGGACCGCTTGCCAGACCGCAGCACGACACAAGATGGGCAAGGCAGTCAGACACAGACATGAAGATCTACACAAGGGTTAGCAAACCAAATTCAGAGATGGCTACAATAAAGGCTCTAGAACAAACGGACCTTGCTCCGGGAGGGAGATGAGTTTAACAGGTGACTCTCAGGAGGTACACCCTGACAGCACGCCCAAGAACACTGTCAGTACCTCTTGGAAGTCTGGACCGCAGGGCGGATCCTTCCGACACTATCCCTGTGGGACCGGCCCTCGCAGATAGCCTGGACACCCAGGCCTGGGGAGCTCCTTGGTGGGTGACTCCCTGTGGTCACATCATTGCGAGGGACAAAAGTACGAGACAACTCCAGGAGAGGACACAGAGCATGCATCTGTTTTCCTCCACACTTTGCCCTACATGCCTTTTCCCTTTGCTGATTGTAGTCTGTACCTTTCACTGTAATCACAACAAACACAAGTCTAACAGCTTCTGAGTCCTGTGCGTTCTTCCCAGTCAGTTATGCCGAGGGAGGTCCTGGGGCAGCTGGTACTAAGACAGAAGCTGCAAAGTCTTGCAGAGAAAAATTAAAGAAGATTCAACAAATGGAGATACAGACTATGTTCTGGAATTGAAAGCCACTTTTGTTAAGATGTCAATTCTCCTAAAACTGATTTACGCATTGAACACAAACCCAGTTAAAATCTTGGAAGCCTTTGCCTCTGTGTGTGTGTGTGTGTGTGTGTGTGTGTGTGTGTGTGTGTAAATCAATAAGTTAAATCTAAAATTTAAATGGAATAACTTAGAGTAGCCAAAATAATTTTAAGGGCAAGCATAAAGGTAAGATCTTACATGAGGGGCTGGGGATTTAGCTCAGCAGTAGAGCGCTTGTCTAGCAAGCACAAGGCCCTGAGCTCGATCCCCAGCATTTGCCAAAAGAACTTACATGATTGGCTGTCTAGATTGTATGTGAAGCTTTTGTAAGCAGAACAGTGTGGTACTTGGCGTAAAGTCAGATATGCTAGATTAGTACAGTGATAAAAGTACAGTCTTTTCAAAAACTGGTGCTGGAACAATGGAAAACAACGCAAATGTCTTTTGGTTGCTGAATGGAAAAACAAAATACATATCCATGCGAGAGAATACTATTGCGTACCTATAAAGAGAAGCAAGCTAATCATCTATTAGTGTTAGAAAACAGATCAGTAGTTTCTAGGAAACTGAGGTGGGTAGGACTTAACTGCCAAGGGACACAAGAAATTTTGCAATGATAAAAATGGATGTCTTGCTGTCATAGTGGTTATAGGGGTGTGTACATTTGTCAAAATTCATTGAACTGAAGTGCATTTTATTATACACAATACAATCAATTTAAACAAAACAAAAATGTATGCATAAAGAGTATCCATGATAGACTACTTACAGTGCTGAGCTAAGAGTTTCCAGGACAGGTCATTCGAGTTGTATGTAAGGAAGTCTTGTCCTTTTCTGTATTCCTCTATGTTGCTCTTCAAGTATGCAATATACTGGAAATGAAAAGCATGTGATAGCTATTAGCAGTTTAGTTACTGTGGATTAAATATCCATGTAGTCATTCAGCAAACGTGGTAATTCCTTGTCTGTGTCAGCAACTCTGCTGCTGAAAGAGCATCAGTGGTGAACACCCTTGTCGAGCTTCCGTCGGGAAGATGGTAGAGGATCCTGCTTCCTGTTAAGCATTTCAGCATCCAAATAAATGTAGCGTTCTGAATGTAACTTGACACGATAGAAAATGAAAAGACATTCTGCCTTATGTAATTTGTGTGTGCATCAGACTCCACAAAGCAGTAATGCTGTCAGACTGGAGTTCAGCGGAAGACCTCAGAGATACCCACTCAAATCAGGGCCTCACCGGGTTGGATCATAGTGCTGGTAGTACTCTGGGCATAAACTCATTCTATACATATATTCACAACCAGGAAAAACTCATCTATGATATTAAAAAGTCAGTACAGTTTTGCTTTTGTGGGAAAGGGACTTACTGATTGCACAGGATAAAGAAGGTACCTGCATACTATGAATACCTGTTCTCATTTTTTCTCATGTAACTATTACTGATCTAGAAAATCAACAAAAACCATTTTGCGAAGTGAGGTGCTCTTGAACTTACTTCTTTTAACCTTTTATTTTCCCGAAGCAAAAGGTTTGCTTTTTGGTCATATAAGTAGATTTCATTTTCTAAATTCTTTAGAATTTCAAAATGTTCTTTGATTTCCTGGCTTTCTTGATCTCGTATTTGTTTTAATTTCTCCTTCATGCCCTCCTGCTCAAACATAAAAGCCACAGTTACCTCATGGAGTTCAAAGGGCACAAGAGCAGAGTATTAGACTTCCGATTCATTCAGAGAAGGGCACCAAGTTAACTCTGGAATCACCCAGCTGAGACTATGGACATCTTCCTTTAGAAAAACTTCACAAGCCCCAAAGCTGGTTCATGAAACTTTATTTACAGACTTTAGGAAGGGGCCTGCAGATCCCATGTTAAGTATCCCAAGACACAGATAATTTCACAAAATTGAATATACTTTGATCTGAACAGCTGCCTGGGAAAAATGTGGGAGGAAATTGTTGAGACTTATTTTAATAAGGAGAATTTAATATTTCTTTAAGGAAAAAGAACAGTATTTTATGGATTTAAAAATATTCTCCACTATTTTCTCTACTGAATCTTCTATTCAGCTCTTGAACATTGTACTGTGATAAAACACATGGTCTTTCTTCATTGTATAATCATCACTGGCCATGTCTAATTAAGAAACAGGACTATATATGTACCACACTTACTTGTAATTTTCTTCTTCATATCACATAGTAAAAATTTCTTTTTGATATCAGTGCATCTTAAAGAATATGCTATTTCCATTTTAAATTAACCAACACCACATACGTACTGCATCACTATTTACTGACTGTGTATTTTAAAACACAATGAATGTCACTCTACCTGACTCTATTTTGTCAGTCTCACTCCCTCATGACCTCCATCTACTCATCCTTAAAAAGCTTAATCTAGTCTTCACTTCATACATAAGGGAATGGACCTTCCCTCTATGATTTTCCCATTACATGGGAGTTGGTTCCAGAGTTCTACCTCATTCACCCCCTTACACACACACACACACACACACACACACACACACACAAACACACACACACACGTAGATATGCATGCACATATACACAGTAACTAAAATTTAAAAACATTGGCATTGAACAAGTAATTTTAACAACTGTGGATTTCATGATAATGTCAACGGTGCCATGTAAATAGGACTGTCTGTTCATACTAGTGTTTTAATAAAAGAAAGAATGAATGCATCGACTCTTTACCATGTTCTCAACATATCTTGAAAAGTCTCTTGTAACTTGAAAAATGTAGCTGTTCAGCAAACTCTCCTCCTGTTTTTGTGCTATTAAAAAAGGAAGAGAAATAACCATCCACAAAGTTCCTGGGTTACAAAGCATTAAAGCATTAATCAAAGTAAGACATGTGCTTAGTTTTAAAAGTCAAATAGGTGTTACTCTAACAAAACCCAGCTAGCAGGTGGTCCCCAGTGCTGTTCTGTCCCCATGTCTGAGTCCTCAGAGTCAGCCACTTGAAACATTTTACAGTTGTTTCTCTTTCCATGTAGCATGATGTTTTTTAACATATATACTTATATGGCTATTTCTTAGTTTATCATTCTAAGATACCTTCTGTTTACTTAATATAGGAAAGCAGGACTCGCCATGCTGACTCCCATCCCCACATCCCCACCCACACCCATAACCTCTCCATCTCCCCACCCAACCGCCTCATAGAGGTATTATTTTTGTTTAAACAAATTTTAACTGTTTATATTACCATGACAGTGTAAGGCTTACTCATTTATGAGCTAAACGGTACATTTTTCTTTCATAATTTTTTCATTTGCCTGAAGTTAAAAATTGTCTCACTTAAAGGATTTGCTCAGTGTTTCATGCACATGTCATTAATTCACACCTACAACAGAACTGTGAAGTCTTTCTGCATGTTACTTCCCACTGCTGCAGTTTGCTAAGGGTCTCCAAGGGGCCCGGAGCTAAAGGCTTCATCCGCAGGGCAGTGCTGCTGGGAGGTTGTGGAACTGTAAGAGGCGGAGCCTGGTGGAAGGCCCTTAGCTCGCTGGGAGCAGCCCTCGAAGGGCATCGTGGGATCCAGCCTCTTCCTCCTCTCCTTGGCTTCCTGGCTTATGAGGTGGGTGGTCCATTCACCACTCTCTCCTGCTATTGCCATCCAGCACTCTCAACACGGGGCTAGAGCAGTAAATTGGCTTGGTCTTGAACTGAAACTCCAGAACCATAAAGCAAAATGCCCTTTTCTCTTTATAAGTGAATTCTCTCAGCTTTCCCATTATAGTGATGGAAAGCTGACACACACATAGTCGAACACATTAGCAAATCTGTCAGGCCTGCTTCTGCCCTCTGGGCTGTGGCCCCTGGAGTCTTTTCTCTGCCGACCTGCTTCACAACTGACCTCCTAGAGTCGGCCTCTGCCTCTCTTCTCTCGGACTTCCTGTTTCCTGAATCTCATATCCTCCTCTTTTTCTTGGTTTATTCCATTTATTAAAGCAAATTCTGTATTAACTTCATGAAAAAGGATCAATGAAATAAATGTTTTGAGATCTTATACTTCCAAAAATGTCTCTTCTAGGCTTATATTTGGTTGACAGTGTGGTTAGTTATCTAATATTGGGGATTTTATTACTTCAGAATTTTGAAGTCCGTTTTCCTTCAGTTTTTAGTAGGATATTGCTGTCAAGAGAGCAGAGATGTATTTGTGCTTCATCCTTCACAGGTAACACTGTTCTTTGTGCTAACTGAGCCCACCAACCGTTGCCTGCAAGCGGATCATCCGGGAGCAGCACATCCCCACACACGGATGGCTGGTGCTCTAATGTCCTGTCTCCTTCTTTTTTGCTGTCTTCCCTTCTTTTTGCTGCTTTCTTCAGCATTTTTCCCTTTTCTTTACCATAAGAGATTCAGTATATGCAATATATGAGGTGTGACTGAAAACCAAGGTGAGTGTTTAAATTTTAAAAATTATTATGGTAAAAGACACGCTGCCATCAGTCCCCCTCAAACTACTCCGCATTGCTTCAAACACACATTATTCTCATGCCACATTCTGAAACAGCTTTGGGAGTTCTCTTTTGTGAGCGTTTTTAGTTGCATTACCCTGGCTCCCTCGATGTCCTGAATCCATTTGAAACATCTACCTCTCTTGATTACTCTGGGGAAGAGCCAGAAGTCGCACGGTGCCAGATTTGGGGAATAACACAGAGGGACACACTGTAATGTTTTTACTACCTGTCTTTCTCCACTGGACGGCATTCAGCAGCAGTATTCACTGTATTTTTTTTATAATCACACCTGTTAAGGACACTCAGGAAGAGGACTTCCAAAACCATTTCAGAGAGTGGCAATCATGTGTGTGAGGTAAGGGGGAGTATTTTGAGGCGAGGTGTCCTTTTCTGTAATAACTTTTATTACATTCACCGTCTACTCTGATTCTTCTTTGTATGGTTTACTTTTATGTTCATTGTGTTTCTTACATCCTACACCTTGTACAAAAAGGGATAATTGGGAAGGAAGTACCTGTGTGTTGTGAGTCTGGGCAAAAGACCAAGGAGATCTACCTGAGTTGACTAAATGAAAACCTGACAAAAAGTAGAAAATCAACTCAGAAAGGAGAACCAGACTGATTACCCAGATACTTATTATTATCATATTCTTTAAAAATCTACCTTTCTTTGGCAATAATGACTTTCATTTTTGGATATTTGTTCATTTTACAGTTGAACACTCTGGGCCTCTATATGGTGCCCATTTTGACACAGACCTTATAAATTCTTATCCTCACGTTCATCTTTGCTAGGTGGTCATTCCCACTCCTACCCCAGTGGGTGTCTTTTGCTCCCATTCCAGTCTTTTCTGTAACTTTTGTTTCAGGTATTCCAATTCCCATGGTCTTCTTTCATCATCTAGAAGGTACAAGGTCTGGAAGTGGTTCCTGCTTATAGACCTGCATGGACTCCCTGGAAAATGATCCTCTAGTCCCTAAATGTAACATGTAACTCAAACCTCTAGGATGATTCTGGGCCATGAGTGTAGGATTAGATGATCACGTCCAATTTTTGTGGAGAAAGGATTATTTTTATATCAAACCCACATGTGGTTATGTCATGGAATGCAAAAATCCATACTTTCAGGAATATTTTACATCTTCAACTCAGCTTCCAGATCTGAAATAAATCTTACCTGTCTCCGCCTTAGGAGTAGACTAGTTAAAAAAAAAAATGCGGCAACAGCTGCTTGATAAATGGTTAAAGTCTTAGCTAGAAAGGAGATATAATTAGCAAATTCATGGTCAGAGACAGAAAAATTCTCCATGTGGTAGCCGATCCAGGAGTTAGTTCTACCTTTACCAAATCTGGAGAGAAACAATACAGTATACTGAACTACTAATTCTTAATTGTAAATAGTCTTTAAGAGAGAGAAAGAAACACTTAATAAAAGCAACAGTGAGGTGGTGGTATGGAGAAAGAAACAGAGCGTTAAAGGTGATGGGACAAGGTAGGGGAATTTTATCACTGGCTGTGACCGATGATGCCCTCACATTGGAAGAGAACTTGCAAGGAAGGTTAGTTACCAAAAGCTTCGGCTGTACCTGTAAGAATCCTGTAGAGCTCTTGCAGCTCTCTGTGTTTTTCTGTGTACTCTTCTTCGGCCAAATGAAGGTGTGGAAGACTATCGATGAGCTCTTCTTCCTTTTCTTTGCTAATTTTTGTTTCCTTAACAATTAAATCCTTTAAAGAAAATAAAGCTAGTTCAGAAGTGGTTTGGGAGAGTTTCCACAACAATTTAGAGGAAGATGGAGGTTCTCTGACGAGGAGAGCTCTGCCTTCTACCCTGAGGTGCATGGAATAGCATCTGGCACACACTTAATGTGTAATAAATATACACTGTCTGACTCACTTCTGTCTGGCAATCTATAATGTAAGGAGTTAGGTTCCATCACCTTTCTAAAGATCCTTTCAGTTCTATATCTCTACTCCTATATTTCTATTGCTCCCATGTATACAATCAAAAATATACTTGAGGAAAATTTCTTTTGGTTGATTCTTGATTGTTTATGAAAAAGGCACCCAAATGAAATATACAAGATTTTAAAAATGTGGATGTAAATTAAAATAGTGCAGAGACAGAAATAACTAGATGTCATATTTACAATAAACAAGTGGTATCACCATTTTGTAAAAGTGTATTTTCTTGTTGTGTTCTGCAGACCTGCAACTTCTGGGCCTCTCACGCCTGTTCTCACCTCCTTCCCCAGGATTACTGCCCTATTTTATCCCACGCTGCCTTTGGAACTTGCCAAGTCAGCATGATACCCTCTTTTTAAGGCGGACTTTTCTAGTCTCCTTGCATCCTATTGCCCTCCCAACTTTCTCAAGCCAGCTCCCAGTGGCTCCTGCACACGGCCACTGTCTCCAACACTTGTCTGCAGTTCTGCATAATGTGAAGCGTGTGACTTTATGTTTTTTAATGCCCCAAATATTTCTTGTTCTATTTATATTCCTTTTTCAGTCAAAGAAGAACAAAGACTCACAATAAAATTGTAGCCTTGTCCATACTAGAAGATTTATTGTACATTTAACTGGTCAGAGGAACATGAAACATTGTTTCTCTCCCCATCATGCAATCATCCCAAATTATTCTTAAAGGTAAAATAAAAATTACCTCATACAAGTTTAACTCTTCGATTAACTTTTTTTCTTTGATTATAAATTCCTTCTCTTCTTCTTTTAATTGTGCCATAAGGATTTCAATCTGTATCAAAAATTCACCTATCTCCTCTTCTCTAAGTTTTGTCTAAATTTAAAAAATGAGGATTTTTACAAATTTATCTGGTGGCAGTCAACCTTACATTTTCAAACAGCTGGGTAAACTAATATCCCCTTTGATGAGAGTTGCTTGTGATTCCAGGTTACATGATTTCTCAGTAACTACTGAAGATTTCTTTTTTCCTTCCAGAATTAAGTTCTTTAGCAAATGTACGTATAAAGGACATGAAGAATGGAAGGGGAGGAAGATGATGGGTAGACAAAGGGAAAATATGGAGTAGCCAGTGACGCTCAGTCTCATATTTTTAGAGATAGCTAGTTCCCTTGAAGACTAACCTCAAATACATTTCTATTTACAGGCTTTAAAAACATTCTGGAGAGAACTGCCACTTAAATTGCTAAATACTTCTAGTTAATATATGGCAAACGAATGCATTTCTGAAGAAAGTTGAATATCGTTCTAAGCTTGAAATCAGCAGAAAGGAAAATAGCTTTTAATAAAATACATCTTAATGGCTTAATTAAATATTGAAGGAGAATCTGACATGCAATACAGGCATGTAGAGTAATTCTAATATCACAGTGGGTTCTCTTACCTCTTCTAATAATTTGTTTCGTCTCTGTTCCTGTTGCTCAATTTGATCTGCAAGAGCTTGTATTTCAGCTGTTTTCATGGCTATCCATCGCGCATGCTGTTTTCTCGAACAAGCTAGTTTCCACTGAGTTATAAAACTAGAGATTAGAACAAAAAGAATTACACTGCAGTTTAACACAAAGATGAAGGAATTGAAAGCAAAAAAGTCCTACTATAATTTTACAAGATTGCTGGTGCCATCGGTGGTGCAGACTCCACATAACTGAAGTGACAGAACAAAACATTAACTACAACCTCAGTGCTGTCTCTGCTGGGGACAAACTGCAGAGGACCAGAGTTCACCAGGCCCTCCTCACCAGGTGGAGGATGGACATAGAGTGTGGTCAGGGGTGGAAACAGAAAGGAGGGACTCAGGCAGAAATATTAACGGACTCACAAACAAATACACAAATTATCCAAAGTGTTAGTCAGAGATTTCAAGCTTGTGGGTTCTCAACCTTTTCTCTCCAGCACAATATAAAAAAGCTACATATTTGGAAGAGTATAAAAAATGTGCAGTGAGAGTCTTATGAATAGTAACTTTAATAACAATAATAATAGTAATGCTAATAAAATGCATCTAAGTGCTGGACCCTCAATGGAGTCAATACACAAGAGGAGAATACACTACAACTATGGCAAGAGGTGTATCCATTGAAGGTCAGGCCTCAAAATAAGGCCGAGGGATCAACAATGAACTGAAGATCACACTCTTTTGATCTAATAAAGTCCAGGTCACCCAGGTGGGCGACCAAGACCTTCAGATCCACCTCATCCTGGAATGTCTTTATTCTTTCCATGTTCATTTGATATGTGACCTTTTTCCCCATTGGATCGATATTACCTAAGTGACTACACTTGTAATATTTTTTTTTACACTTGTAATATTATTGGTTAGCCATCATTTTGACACACATTGTACCTGCCTTATGATTTTGTTCTATAAAACCTCCCCTGAAAAGTGAGTTCGTTGGCAACCCACTCAGGTCCACTCCTGTCTCTCAGGAGCTCTCTTTCTCTCCCTCAATAAATTTCCTACTCTTAAAAACAAATTTAAAAAATGCATCTGAATATTAGTAAATGCTTCCTTGGTACACTTAATCTGAGTACTTTACACAGATAATCTCACTGAAATTGACAGTTTATGAGGTGGCTGCTCTTACTGTTTCCTACTTCAGAACGTGGGAGCAAAGAGAAATGAGTAAATGAGCCTCCATCTCTGAGCCCATAGGACAGAATGACAAGCACAGCTAACCATTTAACCATTCTCCTCTGTCACCACCATGTCACCCTGCCCTCCCACCCAGTTCACACAGAACTCTGGATGAGTGACAAGCATTGCACAAATACTGGCAATGATATTCTTTGGTGACTCCACTCTGTTGAAATCAAAACCTTTGGTTTTGTTTAATGCCAAAAAATCAAGCTATGAAACACATCTAGATCTGAGAGAACTCACACACAATTTTATTCAGGAAAATCATTCCTGTGGGCTCTAGACAACATATACAATAAGCTAACACAAATTATGTTTTACCATCTCTGATTTTCTCTTTCCAGGTTTTCACTCAGAATTTTTACTTGTTTTTCGAAAACTTCCTGTGTTGCTCTAAAAACAAGAAAAATAGATTGGATTTTGCATTCGTGGGAGCTGTTAGACTATACCAGAGGCTGTTTCTATGTAATTCTTATGGTTCAAAAGGCTACCACGGAAGCGGAACACAAAGCAAATTGTGTAAAACAACTGAAGACTTTAGTAGCAGAAGGACACTTAGTTTACTAAAGGACAATTATAGTTCTGGAGCAGGGCAAACTGATTTTGCAAGCTTTGATGTACATACCAAAAGATGGGGAAAAGTTCTGCAGAAGTAATTGAGCAAAGACCCCTGGAGGTAAATGGCTGATAGGGAGAAGAGAGTGGGTTGCCAGGACTGAGCTGCAACCCTTCCAAGGGAAGGTGTCATCAAGGGCAGAGAAGGAAGGAAAGGAGCAGAAGGTCAGGGCTGTGTGGCATTGTAAGGTGGGCGTGCAGCACAGAGGGGGCATGGAGGGCAGAGTAGCATTGTGCTGAGGAGGAATTAGGGTCAGTAAATTGTTGAGGCTCTGGGTACTGCATTAAGTTTTGATTGGGTACAATACAGAATTCAGAGAGCCAGGACAGATTTTTGAATGACAGGAAAGTAGTAATTAAGGATGGATGATTTTCTTGTGATAGGATGGATGGAAATGTGAAGATTCTAACACAGATAACAGAAACCTTTATTTTTATTCCCTCTTCTCTCTGTTGAGTGTTTCATGCACACAAATGAACTCAAAGTTGCATGAGTAAAATGCTACTTTATATCTTCTGAAAGATAGAAATACCCATTAATGAAACTTGCAATCTAAAATGTGATTATATAAATTGTTGAAGGCCAGAAATATTTATAGATGAAACAGAAAAAAATGCCATCAAATGAACTAGAAACACAACAGATGACTGTTATGGCTTGTGTCTGGATGTCCCCCTAAAGCCTCATGTAGTCATAGGTGGGACTTTCTAGAGGTGGCTGGATCTAGAGTGTGTGATACTGGGATTAAGTGTGTGATGCTGAGATGAAGGGTGTGTGATTACTAAATTAGTGTATAATCGGCTGGCTCCAAGGCAGGGTGGTATGGCAGAGGGACATCACAGAGGAGAAACAGTTCATGGCAGGCAGAACGCAGCAAGAGCAGCAAGCAACAGCAGCCGTCCTCGTTCTGTCCCTCATGGGGCACACTTAATCCCAGCACTGCACCATGAATCAATCCCAGCATCACACACTCTAGATCCAGCCACCTCTGAAATGCCCCACCTATGACTGCATGAGGCTTGGGGGTGCGTGTGTCTAGATACAAGCCATAACAATGACTTTTCCCCTCATTTTGAAGCAGTTTCTCACTCAACAGGTAAATGTGAAAAATAATAAAAACAACTCCCATATGCTTTCACTAACTTCTCCAAAAATTACCATTTTACTGTATTTGTTTTATCATTCTCATAGATGTAATTTTAAGTGGAAAAAATCCAGTTATAGGAGAGCACAATCCAATTTTTAGATATGCACAACACTCATACATATATAAACATTTACATTTGAAAGTACAAATGGCAAACTGTTAACCATGATTATCTCTGTGGCGATCTGGAGACATTAAGGTAAACTTTTATTCTCCCAGGTACACATTTCTGTATTTGAATTTAAAAATCCAATATAGGCATTACTTTACTAATCAGAAAAGGCTGGAAGTTTAAATGACATAGAATGGCAGAAATGAATAACATAGGAGGTCAGTATTGTTCAAATTCTCAGGCACATTCTTGTCACTGGAGCCAGGACTGATCTATTCCTTATGTCCAGCAGTGTCTATAGAACTCAGAACCTTCGATACTTTCAATGAAAGGTGCAGTAATAACGAAACAGAGAGCTAGTTCTGAACATCCTTTCCTGTAGCATATTAGAAATTGACTTAGATTTATTGTTATCATTTATTTAAAAATAAAATGCAGAAAAAAGATTAAAAATCCCAAAGACAAAAAACATAAAGCATACTTATAAAGATCTTCAAGTGTAATGATTCCTTCTTCCATATTTTTGATGTCTACTTGTCTTTGCGCTAGAAAGTTTTCCTTTTGTGCAATAAATGCCAGTTGTCTCTGGTTTCTACCATGAGAAAAGCAAAGTTAGTTAGTTGTTGAAAGTTGAAATAACCTTTTTTTATTATTTTGTGGTGCTGGAGATCAAACAAAGTGACTGGTACATCAGAGGTAAGAAAGAACCATATTTTAACTTTCCAGTGTGAGAAAATATACAAAGACAAATAATTTAAAAAATAGTGTGAACAGCTAAAATCATGAATGCTTTAAAAATACGCCGGTAAAAAATAGAAGCAGTCTTTTTTTTTTTTTTTTTTGCTGGCAGTAGCTAAATAAATATAAACTCACCCATAGGATTTTCCTAAAACTTATAAAACTTCCCAAGCCACTGAAAGAACATTAGCAACAAGAGCAAGCACAAAAGATCAGCAGTATATGCCATCTCTCCATGTGCATGCACATGTGTATGTGTGTGTATGTGTGTGTATGTGTGTGTGTGTGTGTGTGTGTGTGTCTTTCCAATGTGCTTATCCATCTTGGCCTGTTCTGTGAGAGGTGAAGTTAGTAAGACCAACACTGAGTCCTGGCTCTGCCTCTTGATTAGCCGTGTAATCTTGCTCAAGAACTTTCACTAGTGGGTAAGCCTCAGTTTCACCAGCTGTGAAATGGGGATCACACTACCTAGCTCACCGGATGAAAGGACTGAATAAGTGCCTGACCCAGTGCATGCACCGATGAGACATTTTTTAAAAAGTAGTTTGTTTTTTCTCAACTTGTAGGAGACAAGAAATAATGAGGCTCAACAAAGTTTACAGTTTTGTTCAAATGCCCAGGCCTTGATAGCAACCTGCCTGTGACAGAAAGTATTTTATCTAAGTGACTCATCTTCAAAACATTTGTAGGTTGAGGGTCAATGTTTTAATAGTGTTTGAAAGATAATGGGGGCCGGGGATTTAGCTCAGTGATTAGAGTGCTTGCCTTGCAAGCACAAGGCCCTGAGTTCGATCCCCAGAACCACAAAAAAAAAAAGAAAGATAATGAAGATGGGGCTTTGGAAAGTAACTAGGTGTGGATGAGGTCATGAAGATGAGTCCCTTTGCGATGGGATTGATGGCTTATAAGAAGAGGCACCAGGGGTTGGGGACTTAGCTCAGTGGTTAGAGTGTGTGCCTAGCAAGTACAAGGCCCTGAGTGGGGTGGGGGGAGAAGAGGCACCAGAAAACTCTCTCCTGTCTCCTACCATGTAAGGAGAGAGAGGGAGGGAGGGGAAGAGGCGGGGAGGGGAGGGAAGCGGGAGAGAATGAAGAGACAGGCTCTCTGCGAATCGGGAGGCCCTAACTATAATCTGACTCTCCCAGCCTCGGAAACAGTGAGAAAACAAAGTTCTGCTGCTTAAGCAGTCAGCCTGCAGAATTTTATTATGCCAGCCTGAAATAAGACCAAAAAGCTCCTGATGACGCAGGACATGGTGGCACATGCCTGTAATCCCAGCACTCTCAGAGGCTGACCCAGCCTGAGCAACTTAGCAATTTGGTGAAACCCCATCTCGAAATAAAAAATAAAAAGGGAGATGGGGATGCAGCCTAATGTGAAGGCCCAGGGTTCAATTCCCGGTACTGAAAAAACATTATGGTACATAACTTTTAGTGTTACAGTTATTTGTCTTCAACACACTTTCAGATTCCCAGATTCCAACAGATAACTAACTTAGCATTGATCTGGGGAAGGTTTCTGCTTGAAGAATCCTAACAGTATAATTTCCTGTATGCAGTACCTGTTGGATAAAATACAATGATTGTAACACTTTTCTGTATCTTAAATGCTACAACAATGAATGTAAAGCCAGCACCCCACAACTATGGCACTCTGGTTCACAAAGGAATCATGAATAGAAACATACTCATCATGGATCTTCTGTTTCTGCAAAAACGCTTGATCTTCCTCACTTAAAACAAGTCTATATTGTTGGGCAATACTCTTCACTTTCTCTTGTAGCTCTTTGTTCTCTAAATTAATTTTGTGCAGTTTTTCAGCCAGCTAGAGAAAAACAAAGAAAGTGAGTGAGGGGACTTGGTTTGTGATTCCTTGGAAGGCACCAGCATCAGGTGAACATTTCTCTAGAACATCAAGAATATTGCTTAGTATAGAATGAATAAATCACAAATGTGTGGTTTAATTGTAGAGCAAATATACAGTTGTACCTCTTGGGGCCTCTTCTGTAAGTCACAACAGAAGTATAGAAATGTAGTAAACTTGATGTAAAACCATAAAGTAATAGTCCATATTGAATAGGAAATGGCATTAGCAAACTACAACAACTCAGCAACATTTGTGTGTCCTTTTCCCAGTAGGCAAAACTTGAACTTGCTGTTCACTAAGTACTAGGAGGACGGAAGATGTTTGGATGAAGTGATGTGTAAACATTGTATACGACATTATAAATTGAGTATAATTTAATTTGGAGCATGTATGAGGATGTGCATAGGCTATATGCAAACACTACACCATTTTCTCTAAGAGACTTGAGCATCCTTGGATTTTGGTATCTGTAAAGGGGTCTTGGAACCAATCTCCCACAGATACCAAGGGATGACTGTGCTTCCATTTGAGGTCAAAATAATAGCACCCATCAGTGTTCTGTACATGTTAACTATCTTGTGCTTGCCTGTCTCTATTGGATTGCCTCAAATGAGGTAAGAAAGTTGGGTTTAGTAGGAATGGTGGGTAGTTCAAAATAACCTTTTGGCTGAGGACCACTAAAATAGCTGGACAGAAACAATCTTCTTAAAAGCGTTGAAGAACTAACAATGAGGAATTGGGAGGCCTAATCAAGAGGAAAAAGCAAGAATCCAGAGTGATAAGGCTGTATGGTGGACTGATTGTGGTCGCCTTGAGCAGGAACGCCCAGCTGAACTGAGTTGGTGTGATTCTGGGTGTAGAATAAATAAAAAGAAAAATTTGGACACATAGTAGTGAAACTGAACAGTTAAGGCAAAGCAAACACAGAAGACTGAAAATAAATGGGACCTATGCCATGTTTATGAATTAGAAGCCTCAATATTGTAAAGATGTGAAATCCTATTTGCGGGCTTCACTAAGAGCCTACAGTTTGTACACTATTAAAAATAATAAATGGTACAGACCCCTGTTCGCTTTGAAGGGACCACTTACTTGTTCTATGGAATTTTGCTGAGGGCTATGGATTGAGGAGACGTGCCCTCCCCCTATTTGCCCCTTTGAGCAATTCAACCATGCCAGCTTAGTGGTCCTAGACCATTCAGGTAATCAAAATGTAGAGGAATTGAGAAATGTAGACCTCTTGACTGAAGGTTGTCTAACAGTGCCCACAACAGGGTATAAATGGAAAGAAAACAATAGTTTGCTCTGAATATAAAAGACAACTTCAAAACCAATGAACCAACAAACCAACTTTGTCAGGTTTCTGTTATCCTTGCCACTAAGAGAATCAGAGTGGGCTCAGCCCCGGAGAAAAGCCATCTCTCACGCTAAAAGGTCACAAAAACCCCAAATGGAAAGAATTTCACTGGTACCATTCTCCTAGCGGGGAACCGTCATTACTTCCCCACTGAGCTTCAGGGATGGGTGCAGGCCTCCGAGGGAAGGAGATGTTACGCTTTGTAACCAAGAAGAATTTGAATGTGAGGTGGTCATTCATCCTGGAGCAAGAAGGCACATGAGGACCAGTGAGACGATGAAAACGCAATGGACAGGCTTCCTCATGACCGCTAAAATTTGTGATGGAGTTTGCAATAGATCACCAAGGGGCTGGGCATTTAGCTCAGCGGTTAGAGTTCTTGCTTTGTAAGCACAAGGCCCTGAGTTCGATCCCCAGCACCAAGAAAAAAAATAAATCACCAAATGCCTAAGACGTTTTGGCAACTAGGGAAAGGGATGAATTTTATATATAGTTGACTGGGTGCGATGCAGAGATAGAGGGTGTAGGCCAGTGGTGGCAAACCTACGGCACACGTGCTGCAGTGGGCACGCAGAATTCTCTCTGTTGGCACGTGAGCCAAAGTGCTCCAGCATTGTTCAGCACTGGATAACAGCATACATAGGGGCAGTGTTGGCATGTTGCAATAAATAAGTGGGTTTGGGGTTGCAGATTGGACATTTGATCTCTAAAAGGTTCACTATCACTGATGTAGGCAGAGAGTACTGACACTATGCAAATTAAGTATGCATGTGTGGGAGTGGGGGAGGAGATACCAAGGCTATTTCTCCTTTGGTGCAAGGAGAAGAAGAATTCGAGGTATCTGTGTTGTATACGTAATGTATATTTGTGTACATATATAAATGAATGTGATCACATTATACATACTGTTTTACAATACATTATTAGTCATTGACATATTGTGAACAATTCTCATACTAATTTAAACAAGACCCTTTTGTTGGATTTAATCATATTCCCCCTTCACATTTTTCATAATCATAATGAACCCTTCACTGGATACCTTGCTGCTAAGTCTTGGTTTGTGCCCATGATTATTTATTTATCACATACTTCTTCTTTTTTTTTTTTTTTTGTGGTGCTGGGGATCAAACTCAGGGCCTTATGCTTGTGTAAGGCAAGCACTCTAACCACTGACCTAAATCCCTAGCCCTCACATACTTCTTTTAACCTAACTTTTAAGACTATCTAAATATTTTAAAATGAAAAGTTGTCTAAAAATAGAAAAGAAAAAAGAAAGAAGCAAAACAAAACAAACAAAATGTCTAGAGAATTCTCCTGGGCACTAAATCTGACTCAAGTACTTCTAAATAACAGTAATATTATTAAGTGCATACCAGGTTACCACACAACAGCAAAGCCACTATTTCTCCAAATATTTCAGATGAAACATGGCCACAAAACAACCATACCCACATGAAAAGTCACTAAAAAACAATTCCTCTTCACACAAACCACTTGTGCTCTTTCATATATGTGAAGTACTATGGCAAGAGATAAAATCTTTAAATAAAGTACTGTGAATGATCACAATTATGAGTCAATACAAAATCTACCTTGGAAAATTGCACATTTCTCACACATATTTAAATACTAACTGAAAAGTAAAGTCTAATTATAATCTAAAAGTCATCATTTCTGTCTTCCTACCTCTTTTATTTTATGCAGGTGTTCATCTTTTTCATAGTTTGATGAATCATCCAATTTTTCCTTGTGAGATACAAAAAAATTCCTATAAACAAAGGAAGCCCAGCAGATTCATATCAGAACAATGAGAATATATTTTGCAGTAAAGCCACATTTATAAAGAACTCCCAGGCCCTCTCTTCCAGACCTGTGACAGGCCCACGCAGAGGGTTTGCACTGTCGTGCTAATCAAGAAGAGGGTGCTGGGTGCAGGTAAAAAGAGAAGAATGACACACTTGGCAAAAGGAAGCTCAGACTTTCTTCAGTGTTGCGATGCAGTCCCACACGTAGCAGTTTTTGCTCTGAGCCTTCTCTGAATTTTCTCAGTAAACTCTGCAAGTTCCCCTTGACTAAGAACAAATACAACAGCACGGCTAATTGGGTTGGAGCCTTGTGGCACATCCCACAAATGCCTTCCTCCATGTTTCCTTGGCAGAAGTCAGCAATTGAAGTAAGAATATATAGCTATTGCTTAAATTGTAAAAAAAAAAAAAAAAAGTTACAGTTAAAGGCACATGGCCATTAGTGCCCTCAAAACACTCCCTTTCACTTCAAACACAGTTATCCCACTATTCTTGCCACTTTCTGAAGCACTTCTGGAAATCTGCTCCCAAAGAGTCAATCCAAAGAGTCCTTTCCCTTTCCCAAGTTGACTGTCACCCACAGTTTTTTCTCTTGGTCATCTGAAAGACTAGCTAATTATAAAACAAAGAGGTGATTCTATAAAGCTATCACACCAATTTGAGTAAACTAAGAGTATATAATTTTCGTCTAATAGTAAAGACACGTTTTTAAGAATGAAAACAGTATATTGACTACTAGAGTTTGGCTTTTGAATGTCTCTCAAAGGCCACCGCATTAAAGGCTTGGTGCCCGGAGCAGGTCTTTTGGGAGGTGGTGGAGCCTTCGAGAGGCAGAGCCTCATGGGAAGGCTTTAGGTCATTGACAGTGTGCTCTTGCAGAGGACGGTAGGACCTCAGTCTCTTCCTTCAGTCTCTTTTTGCTTCCTGACTGTGAGGTAGGCAGATTTACTCCACAACATGTTCCTGTAATGATGTACTGTCTTTCCAAGGGCACAAAGCAATGGGATCAACCAATCATTGTCTGGGACATCTAAAATTATAAGCTAAAATAAAACTTTTCTCTTGATAAGTTTGTTGTCCTCAAGTATTGTGTTATAGTCATGGGAAATATATTCACATCTACGGCTACTTCAGTAAAAATAAAGTATCACACTTACATTTTATCTTCTAGAATCTTACAAGCCTTCGTTACTTGTTCCACCTTTTCTTCCCACTCCTTTATTGATGATTGTAGTTGTGCTATTTCTAAGTTGTGATCACTAAGAACCTATTAAAAATTCAACAAAATATGGCACCCAATCATCACTAAATGATTCATAGCTACAGTTAGATTCCAGTAAATATTCATGAATCACTCATTCAACTTGTAAAATGGGGTCGTCCTTTAGTTTTAATAAATAATCATTATAATTGTTTCTTCACAAAATAAACTTGGTCAAAAGTAATTCTTAAAGTATTAGAAAACCTAAAATTTGATATGGAGGGTGACTTAACATAGCAATGACAATGTGAAAACCATATTAAAATTTTTTCTTTGAGACAAGAATTCATTTTGTGTAGCATTTTCAAAAAATGAGTAAATTAATATTGTCATAATCATCTTCATTAATTAGCCCAGGATACTAGAATGAGTATTACAAAACAGTCAGAACAAATTAGGGCTTTTTTTGCATCAACTGATGGCTATATTTATGATAAAAATCATTTTTCTTAATATTTGATTAATATTTAGGGAGTGGAATAATGGGATACTGTGAAAAAATGTTAGCATGACATGACAGAAAATCAATGACAGAAATTTATGGTGAAATAGATGTTTTTGCAATGCAGTTTTGTAACAAAGAAAGGGAGAGTGGAGCTCATTGTGTCTTTGGTTTGCATTCTGAAAGCCTGATGGACGTGGCCTCATTAAATTTCCATCCAAAACTTTTTGCAGCATCATTTTATAGATGAGGAAACTTCAGCTTGGTAGATCTGAGATTTGAACCCAGGTCTGGGTGACGTTCAAGTCTGTGCTTCAGATGCTAGTCTCTGCTGATGGGGGGTTGGGGTGGGCGAGCTGAATTGTAGGAGTTAAAGAAGGAAGTGGGGATGAGTTTAGGCTGCCACCTGCAAGCCTATCTACTTCGGCTTTAGAGACCTTTGGAATATAAATTAAGGAACATATACTTAATTTTATAAAACTAAGAGCTTGGAAAGTGGTAGAGTGCTCAATTTATGATTTATGAGGCCAAACAGGAAATATGAGTTTGGGAACGTAAATATGTTTTATCTCCTTTTTCCCAGTCTGACGTAAGTATCCTTACTATGTTGAAATCTGAAAATAATGATCTTTTCAAATGCACACATCTGATATTACTGACATTCTTTAATTGGATTAAAATGAGTAGAATCACCTCCATATGAAGAATAATGGAATTAACAGTATGGTCTGATGGAAAATGTGACATTTCCATATTGTTTTGCATGTGATTTTTAATACACATAGAAACACTTGTTAATTTAACTAATCATGATGGAAAAATAACAGGTATTTTATCTTTTGTTTGGCGTAGAAGTTATATTAACATTAACCACTTCCGCAAGCTTCCATTTTCTGATTTTTAAAATAAAGATAATTCTCACAAAATATACATTATAGTGGTGACTTTCAATAAATGTTACTAAAATTTTTTTATAGATCCACAAAGCTGAAGTATTTTTAAATTCAAATAGACAAACAGTCTCCTTTCCAAATTACTGTTGCTGCACCCAATATTAATGGATGGCCTGAACTCTGCTCTATCATTCTCCATTCGGCATTAAGGAATTGTCATGGTTATTTATTTTGTTCTGTCAAATAATCTCACAGAAATATCTTATATATATGTATATGCACATATACTTGGTTAGTTCTAAAAGTATTTTTTGATAAAATTTTTCATATTTTTGGGCCTATCAGATTCAATTAGTACTTGAGACATCCCAAACTTCCTTCTTCACACCATATTCATGAAGATAAAAACAGAGTTGCACTACAACACTTTTAAAAAGTGTCGGAAACATTAACATGGTAGAAGTGTTCTTCCAGAATGGTATAAGAATGAGTTAAAATCGGTTCCTTTGTATTTTTTTTTATCAGTACATGCTTGCATCACATAGTGATTATGTTCCTCATATGGGGAATAGGTACATGCACCTAACACATCTTAGTTCTTTTTCACCCCTTCCCCTCCCCTCCCTCCACCTCTCGCACCCCTCTTCCCTTTTGCAAACAATCAATCTTCTTATTGAGGTTCCCAGGTCAGGCTTGGAAAAACATAGTTTATTCTTTCTTACCACTGTGCTGATGGTAACCGTTTGTTTCATTTTTGTCATTCTAGCTTTTAATTTTTCCAATTCTTCCTTCTTTTTATAAGCCTCCTTTGTCGTAAGTTCACAGATTTTTTTAAATTCGTCAATCTACAGTGACAAACAGTATAAACCAGTAAAAAACAAAGTTTAGAAAATCTTTTCCATTTGTCAACTCTGTTCAAATTCATTCTAAGTGTGCTATATTCAGTCTTAATAGACCAAAGAAAATAAAATAAAACCATAGTCTGCTTAATTTCCAGCATCGCAGGAATGATATGGGTCAAACATAATTATAAAAAACTAAAATTTGTAAGAGCAATAATAACTGTTATGGTTTAGATCTAAAACATCCTCCAAATGTCTCTCACGCAGAGGTTGGAAGGGGCGGGTTGATGGGGCGTGACCCGGAAGTGTGTGTTCTCTTCAGCTTCCCTTCCCTCTCTAGTTCTTGGCCGCCACACAGTGAACAGCTTTTCATGCCTTTCCAGCCTGCGTTTCTGCCTTAGAGCCTGGGTGGGAGCAGGGCTTTGCTGTTTGGATCTGGAAGCTCCTAAATGATGCCTTTCCAGGGAGACAGACCAGACATAGGCTCCTCCTCACGGCCAGGTCCAGCCTTTCCCCGACTAAAGCCCCTTTTGTTCACATAGGTACTGTTGAAGTCTACTTTTGTGCTGCAAAGACTGGATTCCCTTAAAGATTTAGCATCTGACCCTCTTCAGGAAAAGCTTGATGCTCACATAGCAATAAAGAAGAACCACCCTTCATACTGGAATTCCTATATGAAGTTCCTCTGAACTTTTTAAACGTTTATATCAAAGAGTAAGAAGGTAGGAGAAAAAAAAAACCCTCTCTGTACGGCTTAAAATACAGTTAGAAATTCATTCATTTGGGAAAGTAATACGGTGCGTCTACTACATGTGAGGTGTACAGGCCTTGTGCTTGCTGCTGGGCGCAGACAAAATTCCTGCTCTGAGGAGTGTTCCTTCCAGTGGGCAAAGCTCAGACTGGATGCCACCTCTGACTCCTGTTCTGGTCTCAAAAGAAGCGGACCGAGTTGCCCCAGCCCACCCTCCAGCATTGCGGAAGCCCTAAGCCAGTTATGCTCGCTCAGACATCATTCTTTGCCCTGTGACAGAAGTGGGCCGGGCCAGTTTGGGGTTCTGTGCCACTCAGAGAGAAGAGCACCCTGCCGACTGAAGACTGGAGGGTACGAATGCTTCCCAGGAGGGTCACGGAGAGGAAAGGGACCCAGGGAAGCCCCTTCGTATCCTTGTTGCCCTGAAGTTTCCGTTTTACTGTGAAGACAATACATCTAAGGAAAGTCTAGCCCAGTGAGAGGAGCCTCATGGACATCAGGGTTTTTCCTTTGTTTTTCTTCTTTGAAGCATAGATATCAGTTGATCCAGGTACAGCAGTCCAGGCTAACGGCTAGCTCAAACCCAGAAAGGGTCCAGGGAACTTGGCTTTTACAAACTGTCTGGCAGCCGCAGACTGCCCAAGGGACTGTGCTATGGTCTGGGTGTCGAAGTGTAACGGCCAATATGGTATTATTAAGAGATGGGCCTTTAGGAGGTGATTAAGTCCCAGGGTCGAGCCCTCATGAATGGGACTCACGGCCTCAAGAAAGGGCTGGACGGAGTCAGGGAGGCCCTTTCTTGCCTTCTGCCCTTGCCAGTGTTCAAGGAGCCATCTTGGAAGCAGAGACTGGTCCCCACCGCAAACCAGAACAGCTCCTTCCGCAAGGTGCTCTAAGCAGAATTACTTTCGCCTCCCTGCCAATCTTTTAATGACCCTTCCCTTTCACTGATATTCCAACTTCTGAAGAGATGTCCCAGCAATCCTGCTCCTTTCTCTAGTTTTATGGCAAATCATATTTGTTGTATGATCAGAAAGCTCAAAGAATATGAATTAACCTGAAGAAAAGTATTGTGACTATCCAAAAAGAAAATGCAGGTATCTATCCAAAAAGAGAACGAGGTCCTATGCAACGTTCCGGGAAAGAAGAAAAGAAGATGCCTGTTTTAGAGATGAAGATGTATGTAGATTTCCTGTCCATGTGATTGTTTCCCTTTTTTCGTCTATAATGCCCTTTGCACCCTAAGATGGAGATTTGAGGCAAAAGACTCCTCTATTTTCTTCGGTGCACAACCTAATTCCTTCCATCAATTCTGTCTCCTGAGTTTGCAGTCACTTGTGTAGGGGCAGATTAAAGGGATATAGAGGAAAAAAAATAAAACAAAAACACAGGGCAAAACCTGGTTACTAACACTATAAAATCATCACGTGCTTATCTGTGGCTGTCCACTGTAAGATCACCACACGCTTATCACATGCCATGAACTTGCAAAATCGCACCCTACTGTGTCCTTACAAAAGTGTCACTCACATTTGCTGCATGCTGACCTTGTCCCTTTCCCAGAAACAAAGGCTAAGACCCTGATTGGCCCAGACACCAATTGGTGAAACAACTGTTTTTAGAGACCAGCTTACCCTGTAAGTATGACGTATACTTCAAACTCTCAGGGCATCCCCAGCAGACGCCCCCATCTTGCGGCTCGCTGTGCTGCCCAGATAGCTCTTCTGCTTTCTCTGCATTTGCCACACTTTAAAATGAGCTTTTGCTTTGTACCATATCAGTCTTGACTCCCCTATTTTTCGCTAAGAGCTCCACATCTGCATTCTTTGCCAGATTGAGGGCGAGGACCCAAAGAGAGGCGGAGGGTCGCTACAGGGACGCCCCCACCCCACCCTTGCTGGATGCAATGCTTGGAAGTGGTGACCACAGGCAACAGATTCTGGTACCGGCTCAACGCTGAGCTCATGCCGCTTTGAGCTAAGACTTGCCTGCCTTCAAAATTTCTATTATTGATAAACTGCCCAGTCTCAGGTACTTGGTATAGCAACACAGACAGACATTGGACAGACTCCTTGCCGACCACTTTCAGAAATGCCTGCTACAAGCAAGACAACAGCTGGGCTCTCTATCCTCCGGGAGAAGAGGATGTGATTTTAGGGTTACTACTGCACTTCTGAAGAGGTAGACATTTCTAAGGATATAAAAACTCAGATACGGTTGGAATTTCTAAATAGCCCAAGACTTAACATTGAATTAACTGCCATAGGAAGCAAATGTTCACTGCCAGACTTTTTTCCTTTAAATTTTAATTGAAACTAAAGAGAAGCAATTTAGTAAACCAGTCTCCCTCTCCTTCCTTCCTTCCTGCCTGCCTGCGTTCGTTCGTTCCTTCTTTCCTTCCTTCCTTCCACCCATTCACATAGCCAAACAGGTGATTCAAACAAACAGTGATTTAAACAAACAGTGATTCAAATAAACTTTAAACAGACTGAGCTTCAAACACAACTATTACTATTCCTTCTTGGAACAAGCATGACTTTAAGTTCCCCCGTCCCACGTCTGTGGATCTTACCTGTAATTTCCAAGGCTCAAGAAACCCGTAAAGAGTTCTTGCTCTTTCTAAGCCCACAGTACTCTCTGGGGATGTGCCGACTTTGCGGTGTATTCAATACATTTCCCCTTTTCTTGTTCTGTTCTTGGTAAATTCTTTCACTACCCATGTTACTGGGCCTCCACTTGTTGTTTCGCACAGCCGGCCCTTTCTTCCTCCCTCCCTCCCTTCCCCCACCCTTTCCTCCCCTGTCTTCCTTTTCCATCCTGTCTCCACTCTCCTTCTCGGGCTCTTTCCTCTTTAACACAGCACCGTTGCAAGCCCAAGTCTGATTTCTTGCCTTTGCAGCCTGTCGCCAGGCCAGTCCCCACCTTGGAGAAGGCCGCTTCGGGAGCTCCACAGCGAGTCTCATCAGGAGCGCGGCTCTTCTACGGCAAGCAAGGACGGAAGCTGCTCTTGGGAGCACTAATGTGGGGACGTTCAGAAGCACCACAGGGGACAGACAACCACAAGCCGTTTGATGGGGAATTTTAATTAAAATGGCACAGAAGATAGTGCAGCCCCCACTACATGTGGGGCGCAGCAGGATGCACTAGTTACCCTGCCCTGGCTCACGCATTTTCTGGCCTGAGAACGTTGCTTGCTCTTTGGGCCCCGCTCCAGTCAGCCCCTCTGCAGGCTGCTCCTTTCTCGGGTCCACTCGGCAGGAGCAGCAGTCGCCCGCAGGTGCCCGGTCTGAACTCCCTGGTCCCAGCTGTACGGACACAGCCTCACAGCCTCAGGACCACCAAGAGCAAGCGGAGACGGTGACGGCCAATGCCTTGTGCCTAGATGGTGGCATCTAAGCAAGGGGCCACCCCAGTGTTAGAAATCCTGCCACTTACATCCTTTCCCATGAACTGAGATGCAGGCACACAACCGAATGTCTTTTCAAAGAGGCTCCAAATGTCCTTGAGCCTCCAGCCCTATTCCTGTCCCAGTGTTCACAGAAGATATAATGAGGACAGCCATGAGGACTTGCCAGTCATGAGAAGAAATAAATTATTTCCAATTTCCCACTCCAGATTATAAATAAATCTGTATTAAAAAAAATAAATTGCCTCACTTACCTGTGCAGTTAGTTGCTGTTTTCTCACCAAATATTCTGCAATTTGCTTGGCCATCAGCTCCTCTACTTCCTGCACATACTTTCTTTGCACTTCTAGGTCTTCTCGCTCTGAGTTTATTCTGGTACAGGTCTCATTTATGTAAATGGTGGTCGAGGCTTTTTCTTCCATCGTTCGGTTGAATGCCAGGACAAACTGCGCATGCTGCTTTGCCAGTTCTTCTTGCTTTTCACTAGGAGGAAAGAATCACTCTCGCCATGAAAAAGATGACACTTGGGAAAGGAATTTAAAGTCTTTTCGATAAGATGAACCCTCACGAAGAGAGAAACTGTAAGGGATGCTTATTTTCTAGATGTGTTTGCGGTTATTTAAACTTGGTTGAGATGGGGACAGAAGGAAACACAGGACAAGTGTCCACCTTGCCAGTGCTCACTTGGTACAAAAGTGTTGCGTGTTCCCATCACTTTATCTGTCCCCGTGTGCCAGGCAGCACATAGAAGATATTTTGGTTTAAGATATAGAATGATTTGAAAGTTATTTTGGAAAGGTGAATGAGATTTGGCCAGATGAATGTTTTGATATGTATCAGCCCCATATCTGTCTTATCATCCTGAGATACGTTGGTTATAAACCACATCTGTAGCCACCCTGTGAAGCCACAGCCCAGTAGGGTGGGCCAAAGAGAAAGCTGGCCTTCCTCTGGATGGAAACTAGGGAAAAGAGGAGGCCGAGTCCATCTTTACTCTTGACAGAATGCTTGAGACCTAACTCAAATCCTTTTATCTTCTCAGCCAGATCTGAGTACAAGAGAAGTAATTAATCTCTTCAGTCCACCATCAGATTATGGCTATCTTCATCTGAGGAAGACTTAATGTTGGGAAAAACATCTACCCAAGGGCTTATAATGCAGAGATGAAGAAAGGATAATTGATTCCATTTCTCTATTTTATTTTTTAAAATCTCCTTCAATGTAAAGACATTTTTCTTTTCCCCGGGTTAGAGACTTTAACTCAGGGGTTTGTATCTGAAGACTCGGGAAAACAGAAATAGACTGTTTGAAACTTGTTTTCCATATATAGAGAACTCAAAAAAATCAGACCCCCCCAAAAAATTTAAAGACCCAACCCAAAAGTGGGAAACTGAAACGAATAGACACTTCTCAGATGAAGAAGTAGAAACAGCAAATAAACATATGAAGAAATGTTCAACATCACTGGTCATTCGAGAGATGCAAATTAAAACAACCCTGAGATTTCACCTCACTCCACAAAGAATGGCTATTATCAACAAATCAGCCAATAACAAATGCTGGAGGGGCTGTGGAAAAAAAGGAACCCTTCTCCACTGTTGGTGGGAATGTAGACTGGTGCAACCGCTATGGAAATCAGTGTGGAGATTCCTCAGGGAACTAGGACTAGAGATTCCATTTGACCAGCTATTCCCCTTCTTGGTATCTTCACAAAAGAATTAAAAGCATCATATTGCAGTGATATATGCACATCCATGTTTATAGCAGCACAGTTTGTAATAGCTAAATCTTGGAAGCAGCCCAAATGCCCATCAACAGCAGACTGGATAAAGGAAATGAGGTTTTTTTTTATACAATGGAGTACTACTCTGCCATAAAGAATGATAAGCTTGAGATATTCCTAGGTAAATGGATGCATCTTGAGACCATACTCTTAAGTGAAATAAATTGGACATACATGTTTAAATACCGCATTGTTTCTCTGGTGTGAGAAACTGAAAGTGTAAATAAAGACTAAAATGTATTATACTGGGAAAGGGAAGAAAATGTTCAAATGGGAAAGGGAACAAGGGAGAGGGTGGGAGAAAGGAAAGGAGGGACAAGAGTAATAAGAAATGGAAGGAAAAAATGGAAACAAAGCTTTTGTAAATAAGGAAGGAGGAGGGGGTGAAGGGAGGGGAGGGGAATGGGAAAAAAAGAAGAAACAAGATACATCATGTACAGGTACAAATCCCCTATGATGAATGTTATCACAATGTACATCTAAAATGTACCATTAAAATAAAATTTAAAAAAAAAGAAAGTTGTTTTCCAGAGATCAAACTCTGCAACAGAAAGGCAATAAAGGGAAGCCTGGGCGTGAGGCTCCATGGGAAGAAGCTACAAAACAAAACAAGAAACAAACAAACAAAACTATGGGTTGAGAAGAAGAAAGCACCCACAAGAAGAGTCTGGGCCCCAAGGTAAGCACACCCAAAGAGCCGTCTTGTCTCTGGCTTTCCAGGACCGGTCAGGAAGAAGAGAGCCGCTCACCACCCAACAGCCTGTGAGCACCGCCATATGTGTCTTTCTTTGAAAAGCAGATTCAACGAGTGACTGCGGGTTCACCAAGCAATCACCTTCTGTTTGTAATCGGCCTTTCCAGAGGGGTTGCCTAAAGCCAGTGGTTCTCCCAGTGTCACCTGGACAGTAATGTCAGCGGGGGATTCTAACCCCCACCTGCCACCCTGGACCTACTGGATTCCAGTAGTCTGTGTTTCAACAAGCCCTCCAAGTGACTCTGATGCTTGCTCAAGTTTGAGACTCCCAGGAATGTGAGGGTGCGATGCTGTGGACCAATGGATATGAATATCCGTCCCGGGCATTCTTCTTCTGGTGTGTTGGTTTAGAAAGAGTCTATTTCATATAGCTGTCTCTGACAAGGATGGCGAGCATCACTAAGCACAGGTCTGCACTGTGAATCCCCAGTAAGGTCAGAGTATTCTTTATCCCTCAAACCTGTGTCATTATGAACTTTGTTTTTCATGGCGTTTCTCCCAGGATAGTCTCTGAGGGTTTGTTCTGGGCTCTCAATGAGCCTCATCTAGTGCCTGACCCTCTGATATGTCATGCACCAAGCAGCCTCTCAATTATTTTAGCTTCCCATAAAAATTTTTTTTTCTTGTGAGGAGGGCTCTTTGAACAATCCTCCCTGTATAAAATCAACATTCTAATATTTATGCATTAGTTTTGCAAATTTGCTTGTGGCACTAAGTTATTCTTCAGTTTTCCTCCCCAGAATACAGCTTTTGTTCTTTTGAGCTGTCAGTGGAGAGCTGTGATTCGTGTTTTTCAGGTGGAGTATACGGGTGAAGGGTTGATCTCAGCAACACAGGAAAGGAAAATCACAGATGTTAGACCCTGAATGATATGCAGTTACACATGTTACTTCCTTTAATTACAGATAAAACTGGGGATCTTCCCCTGGAACCAATCGCATCTTCAGCCCTCCATCAGATTGCAAGTATGACTAAATATCCTTAAGAGACCAGATTAGATAGAACAAACGTGGTCTGACTTTATATTTACAGTACAGTCCCAACCAGACTCCTTCCTCTAGAGGTGGTGGGGTTGTAGACTACATCCTACGGAAAGGGGCGCTAGAAGCCCTTTGGAGGTGGCCTTCAAGTAGGCATGATTTAGAAGCAAGCGCTGGTTGCTGCTGGGAAGCTGGACTTCCTGTGAAAAGGCCGGGTCTCCTGGTGCAGTGATTAGAGATTTTCAGCTCACCTGCCTAGTTCGCTCATCTGCCTTGGTCATCTGCAGCCGATCTCCACCTCTTACTGCAACTGTCCTGCCCAGTTCGGATCATGGGGACAAATCCCCTTCACCACGGTCTTCCCACTCCAGCCCCGGACCTCTACGTCCCCAAGTACTGAATTTAAAATACCTACCCCAGAGCTTCATTCACTTCTTTCAGACTGCTTATTGTCTTCTTTAGAGACTTTATTTCATCATCCTTTGTATTAATTGTTGTTTGTATTTGGTTTATCTCACAGGTATTTAACCTGCGGGCATCTCTGATGCTTTCTTAAAAGGAAGTGGAAATGTTACCAAATTATTTGAGGAAGAGCACAATTATAGATACTTACTCTTCAAATAATGAAAAAAAAGTCCTTCTTTGAAATAATCTTTTAATTATATTTCTAGGTGAGATACTTCTTACCACTTTGACGCTTCTCCATGACGCCTAGTATTTTTATTTCTCTGATTTCTGTGCTACTATGATGGTTAGCTTTCCACAGGCTCTGGAAAGCATCAGACAGGAGCGGTCTGTCAACACCCGACTCCTAGTCTCATGCAACTCCCACCTCCCACCCTGCCTGGGACTTCCTGTCACTTCTACTGTGGGATTTCTCTAGTCACCTGCATCCAGGCACGTACAACACAGGAGTGCAGGAGGTGGGGCAAATGTCAGGGCAATGATAGAAGGAAATCAATAGTTCCTTCTTTCTCACCAATGGATGGGGCTGTAGAGAGGTAGTGATGTGTCTTCTGGGCATACTTTCATAGTTAATTAGGTGCAGCCAGTCAGAGCCAACATCATAATGCACCCATTATTTGCCCTCCCTTCTCCCCTACTTTGGTCTCTTTATCCCAATCTTCTTTTTGGATTGTGCTGGT